>MU204235.1:6693347-6697245 GCA_017309775.1 Paedocypris sp. Pulau Singkep | reverse complement strand
GAGACCACGTGTGTAAGTCAGTCCTCTGACAAATCTCGTTTCCTGCTGATAGTCACGCGAGATATTTGACGTCATTTAGGGTATAAAGGATCCGCATTTCCTGACTGTGATTGAGTAATGCATTGAACGGCACAATAAACACGTGTTAAACCTCTAACGCGGTGTCGGCTCAATCTTTACTCCTGGATCCAGCTTCCGGACAGCTCCCTACGACAGAGACCTGCACTCTCGGCCATGATGGAATGCCTGACTGATTTATAATTATTACGAAGCCTCCAAGAAAGATTAAAATCTTTCACGGTCAGAATGCAAGGAAGAACATAAATAAACAGTAAATTATTATACAATAATAACAATAAAATTCACAGCATTTTAGACATTATATGTACAGCTGCAACTTAACTTCAATCAACATAATCAGCATAACTTACTCTTAGTTGCACGCACACAAACTGAACACAAACTGACGTAATTCTCCTCAAAACTCCTCGCTGATCATGGCACACCAAACCGAAAACTAAACTTATTTGCCGATGACGTCAGCGCTCATTCTGATTGGTCGACTGAACTGTCAATCACCTGACACCAACGAATAACTGTCACTTTCCATAGTGCGTGACCAGCTTTATAACATCAGGGTTTCTTAGTAAGGCCTTGGCCCAAATTTACGCCTCGGTGAAACCAGCTTTTAGTTCCATCTAGCAGGGTGTCCTTCACTCTCTTATACCCTATCAGAAGGACCTCGCAAGGCCCGGAGAGACTGGAGAGAGACATGACGCTGGCATAATCACAAAAGTATGACTCTGATAGGCCGGAGGAATTTGCAAGAGTCAGGCATACAAATTAAACCTTAAGATGATTTAGGAAGAATATAGATTTAAATACAAATTAATTCTGACAATCTGCATCACCCTCCTCCTGCCCTCCGACCTCTCCACACATCAGGTCGAGGCCAAGGACGTGGGGAAGCTCTACAAGGTCCGCGTGGGCACGGACGACTCCGGCATCGGCGCTGGCTGGTACCTGGACAACGTGGAGATAAAGCGTCTGGTGGTGGCCATGGTTCCCAAAGAGAGGAAAGAGGACAAGAAGAAAAAGAAGAAGAAGAAGAAGGGCGAGGAAGACGAGGAGGACGGAGGTGAAGAAGAGCTGCGAGAGGTGGTGCTGACCTATCGGTTCTCGTGTGACCGCTGGCTGGCGGCGGATGAGGGCGACGGGGAGATGGTGGTGGAGCTGCTGCCCGAGGAGGAGGAGCAGCTGGAGGGTGAAGCTCCGCCTCTGCTTCCACACACACACACACACACACACACACACACCTGAGCCGCTTTCTTCTCATCTTCTCAGAGATCACGTACGAGGTCAGCGTCTTCACCGGGGACATGATGGGCGCCGGCTCCGACGCCAACGTCTTCATCAACATCTACGGCGAGCAGGGCGACACGGGCGAGCGGCGGCTGCGGAAGTCCAGCCACATGAACAAGTTTGAGCGCGGGCAGGTGAGACGTCCTCACACACTGATTCAGGAACAAACACGGCACGCGTGTGTGTGTGTCACAGTAGAAGGACTCGTTGCTTCCTGTCGCTTAAGTTTAATTTTACTTCTGTAAGACACTTTGTCAGGAGCCACAGTGATTCACTAGCACACACACAAATGCGACGAAGAAGGTGATGAAGATGGTGGCGATGATGATGTAGATGAAGAACATAGTGATGACAATGGTGACGAAGATGTAATGATGATGGTGATGAACATAAAGGAAAAAGTGTGGAAAAGGATGAATATGATAATGAAGACGGCGATGGTGAAGACTGTGGTGGTGTCGATGATGAAAATTGTGGCAATGATGGTGATGAAGAAGATTCTAGTGATGATGACAATGAATAAGATGAAGACAAAGATGGTGATAATGCTGAATTATGAAGATGATGCTGAAGATAATGTTGATGATTAAGAAGATGGTGATGAATAAGATGATAGTGATGAAGAGAATGATGGTGAATATGATGATTGCGATGAAGATGAAGAGGATGATGATGATAGTGATTATGAAGATGACGATGGTGATGATGACAATGACAATGATGAAGATAATGCTGATGATATGGGTGATGGTGATTATGGTGATGAAAAAATGATGGTGATGAATTAGATGATGATGGTGACGAGGATGAATGAGATGATGATGGTGATGACAATGAAGATAGTGATTGTGCAGATGATGATGCTTGTGGTGATAAAGGGGTGATGAATAAGATGATGAGGGTGATGAAGAGATAGAGGATGATGGTGAAGCTGAGAATGATGATGAAGATAAAATAGATGATGATGGTGAAGATAGCGACGATGATAATGATAGTGATTGTGAAGGCGGTGTTGATGTTGATGATGGTGATGAAAATAATGCTGATGAGAAGAGTGTTGGAGGTGATGAAAAAATTATGGTGATGAATTAAATGACAGTGATGAAGATGAATAAGATGATGATGACAATGAAGATGATGATTGTGGTGATAATGAAGATGATTATTAAGGTGATTATGGCGATGAAGATGATGGTGAGACTGTGGTGCCCTTCAGGAGGACATGTTCTCCATCACGGCAGTGGAGCTGGGCGCTCTGAAGAAGCTGAGGATCCGCCACGACAACACCAACCAGTCGGCCTGGTACCTGGACCGCGTGGAGATCGTGGACACCAAGGAGGACGTGACGTGAGTGTGTGGGCCGCTCCTCGGGCGTGGCGCTGTGGTGCGACCCCGTGACCTTCTGCGCAGGTACTACTTCCCCTGCAAGCGCTGGCTGGCGGTGGACGAGGACGACGGGCAGATCGCACGAGAGCTGGTGCCGGTGGACGAGGCCTTCATGAGGAAGGACGAGGATGAGGAGGAGTCTGGAGCCACGCTGGGCCTGGAGCAGAAAGGTCTGCCTGAGGAGAACTAAAATAAACCCCGCCTAAAATAAAACAAAATTAAAACCGCGATTCATTGAACCTTCTAACACGATTACGATTAATGAACAATTATTTTAGTTATGTACTAATGTTTTTTTTTGTCCTTGTAGTTCACTGACAAGTTTTGTACAATAAATATACTCGTATTAAAAGTGAGAGATTTCTAAATAAAGTGTGCATGACTTGATTTGAAAATATTTGAAGGAAACAGATCTCAGATATGACCATTTATTGAACATCAACAACTGAAATGAAAGCACAGTCAAACCTTTGTTCATCGAAAAATGTAAAAATAAATAACTTCAACATTTGGGAACAGAAAAAATAATTTTTTATATTTTATTTATATGGAAAATGAGTTCTCTTTATCACAAGACTTATAATAAGTTATAGTTTATAATAAGATATATCCTGTGCATTTCCTGCAGCTTCTGTAAGCAAATATCTTAATGTACAATGTAATTGTAAAAGTAAACAACAGATAATGAAAAACGAACTGTGTTCATCATCATCATGATCATGAGGTGATCTAAGGGATCTAGTCATGACATAAAAAATGACTATAAAAGACGAATTACCTCCTCAGTTCTTACTCGTTTAACCCTTTCATGTTTCTACTCAATCGACCTTGAGAAACTTGAACGATTGTAAGGTTCTGGATTTCGATTCCCCTCACCACCTGCTCCTCTCGCCCCCCTCAGCCATGTCCACCACCTACACGCTGAGGATCAAGACGGGCGACAAGAAGCACTCGGGCACCGACGCCAACGTCCTGGTGGTTCTGTACGGGGAGAACGACGACACGGGTGAAAACGGTGTCTTGATTAGTAGTCGGGCTCACCTGTCTGTCTCCAGATGTTCTTCAGCACCATAACCCGCCCGTCCGCCCGTCTCACTCTCAGGGATCGTCAACCTGAAGTCTTCCAAGTCGCACAAGAACAAGTTCGAGA
>MU204235.1:6670847-6688347 GCA_017309775.1 Paedocypris sp. Pulau Singkep | reverse complement strand
AGGAAGATACATTTTTTTTTCCAAATAAGATCTTTGTATATATTTCATATGTTCATAGTTAACTACGTAGTCAGATTTCTTAAACATAGCAACTTTAGTAAACATTTAGAATATACAGCACTTATATTTCCGTTGACTAAATCTATACAGTACATTAGTCGATTAAAATGCTGTGGTATTTAGTCGACTTAAATTAGACTAAAACTGAAACAAATTAAGATGACTAAACTGGGACTAAAACTAAACTGAGTTTTAGTTAAAAGACTGTGACTACAACCAAATTAAAAAACTGAGCGTGTGTCCGCAGGGGTACGAGGGCCAGAGGAACGCGCTGGTGGAGAGCCGAGCCGGGCTGGACAGCAACATGAACAAGAAGGAGGAGGAGGAGGAGGAGGGTCCGAGTGAGTGTCCGGCTCCACTGACCCGCTCAGGCCCGCGCTGACCCGTCTGACCCGCCGCAGTGATCCCGTACCACTTCACCGTCTCCACCGCCCCCGAGCGCGACGCCAGCACCTCCAGCCGCGTCTACGTCATCGTGATGGGCCCCGGGGACCTGGAGACGCAGCGTCTGTGGCTGGACCCCGACGGGTCGAAGGGCTTCACCGCGGGAAGCATGACGCACTTCACCTGCTACGGGCTGGACGTGGGCGAGATCAAGCGCGTGGAGGTGACACACACACACACACGCCATGTTCATACTAAACTTGAATCCACTTGAGATGTGTTCAGATTCAGAAGCGACAGACGTGCTCACGTGAAGTGGCCACACAAACTATTTCCTCTGTATTATCAATATCAATGCACATAAAAGTTAATGCATTAACGCAGTGGTCTCCAACTTTTGTGTTGTCACGGACAACATTTAAACATTTTTACCAAGGGCCCAGGGATGGTGGGTAATTTTTCAGATTTTAGTATTAAATTTAGTATTTGACATGTAGTATTTATTTGTATATAATCATGCATTCAAAAAATAAAATAACAGGTATACGAAAAGAAGAATATAAAGTGATTGAACATTTACTGGAACCAATGAAGACAGCCGTGTTATGGTATTTAAAGTTTCATTTTATAAATAAAAAAATATACAGTTTTTTTTATTTAAAATGTCTGACACCTTTTTAAAATCAGACTTGATTATATATATCCTCATTTATACTTTGAAAGTACAACAAAGAAAGGTCTGTAGCAGTTCTACTACTAATGTCTAGCTTTCTTTAGAACTTGTGAACTTAGTAACTATTAGATGTTTTATTGAACCTTACATTTAAGGAAAAATTTAAACATTCGAAAATTTTCAGATTTTAGTATTGAATTTAAGCATTTAACATGTAGTATTTATTTGTATTTAAACATCCATTCAAAATAGGGCTGTCGAGCGATTATTTTTTTAAAATAGTTAATCGAACTTCCCCAACCAAATTAATCGTGATTAATTGCGATTAAGCTAAAAAAAATAAGAATTTATTATTGTTATTATTATTATTTATAATAATTATTCATACTAGTAAGTATAGAAGCTTGTAATATCTAAGTATATAATTAATGTAAGCTCAACACAAAATAAACATTTCGATTTAAGCATCGTTTTAATTGTAAAATTTACCACAACTGTATGCTGCTGGATAAACGTGAACATGGACCATGAAAGTGCTTGAGTGTGATCTTTCTGACTCTCAGCTGGGTCATAACGGGGTGACGCCTGAGAGCTGCTGGCTGGTGGACGAGCTGTCGCTGGCCGTGCCCACCAGGGGGCTCCAGTACAACTTCCTGTGCAGGTGCTGGTTCGCCAAAGACCGCGGAGACGGACTGACCAGCCGGGTGTTCAACGTGCTGGACGCCACCACCATCTCCATCCCCCGCAAGGTCCTGATGCCCGCCGAACCACCTGCCATCATCTTCATCATCATCGTCTTCCTCAGGTGGTGTTTGAGGCCACGGTCGTCACCGGAGACACGCAGAACGCCGGAACCGACACCGGAATCTTCATCACCGTGTTCGGGGTCAACGGAAGCACGGAGGAGATCCTGCTGCCCAAGAGCGGGGACAGGTAGGGGGGCGTGGCCACGAAGCCAGCCAGTGTTCATTTCCTTGACGGAATATTTTCGTCACCGTCTTTGTCCACGACACTTTTTCCGTGACGAAAACAAAACGAGAACTATATAAAAACTATTTTATACATTTTTATTTTATACATATATATAGTTCATACATTTTTTGACACTTTCGTCAACGAATAAAAACGAAACAGAAATGCCTTTCGTGACGACGTCCAATCATAATCCGAGCTTGTGGAGAAAGGCGGGTGCAAACGCAGAGAGAACCAATCAGGAGGCGGAGTCTTTCAGCAGCAGGACTAAACACGGTGACTCAGTGAGCTGGTGAGGGAGTTATAGAGGACAGTGTCTTCAGTAACGTCTTCTCCAGCAGGAAACAACGCTCAGATATATGGATTCAGTTTTACATTCAACGCCACCTTAGATAAACTATCTGTAGCCGCGTGTGAAGCAACAATCACCAGCAGAAATACAACACACCTGAAGCGCCATCTGCTGATCACACTTATTTACTCACCGTGCAACCATTTGTTACTTATAAACCTGATGCAATTATAATTCATTTTATTTTACTGTATTTATTTTTCTCTTTGTTGAGGTTTCATTTATGAGAAAACGTTTATTTGGATTGAAAGAAAAGTTAATTTAAATAAGTTAAAGAAAAAGAAATATTTGTATATTTTTTATGTTCATAGTTAACTACGATATTAGATTTATTAGACGTAGCAACCTTAGTAAACATTTAGAATATATAGCACTTATATTTTCATTGACTAAATCTATACTGTAATTTAGTCTAAAATGCTGTGGTATTTACCCGTAGTCGACTAAAATTAGACTAAAACTAAAAAAAAATAAAGTTGACTAAATATGGGACTAAAACTAAACTGAGTTTTAATCAAAACTCTAGCACTAAAACTAAATTAAAAATCTTGGTCAAACTGAACACTGACGCGGGGGGTTTGCCTCACCGCCCCGCGTGTCGCTGGCAGGTTCGAGCGCGGGCAGGAGGACGTCTTCAACGTGGAGATCGACGACATCGCCCCTCTGAAGAAGCTGCGTGTGCGCGTGGACGGCTCGGGCTGCCGACCCGACTGGTTCCTGGAGAAGATGATGCTGCGCGACCTGAGCGAGGACGAGCTCTACGTCTTCAGCTACGACGACTGGCTCTCCAGGACCAGAGGCCAGAGGAGGAGCAAGGTGTGCGAGCTGCCCGCCACGGTGGACGAGGAGGAGATGGTGGAGAAGACCACCTACGTCATCCAGGTGAAGACCAGCGACGTGATGGGTGAGTGCAGCCCCGCCCGGCCCCGCCCCCTCGCCGCGTTTAGAGCGCGGGCGTGTTCTGCAGGCGGCGGGACGGACGCGGGCGTGTTCCTGGTGCTGTTCGGGGAGAACGGAGACACGGGAGCGCTGGCGCTGAAGGAGAGCAACAACAGGAACAAGTTTGAGCGCAAGCAGGTGGACGTGTTCCGCTTCCCCGAGGTCCTGAGTCTGGGCGAACTGTCCAAGGTTCGAGTCTGGCACGACAACAAGGGTGAGACGGAGCAGCGGCGCCTACTGAGCCATCTCCCACAGGACCTGAGTGAAAACCCCAGCACTACATTACTGTACAGGAGAGAGAGAGAGAGAGAGAGAGAGAGAGAGAGAGAGAGAGAGAGAGAGAGAGAGGAAGAAAAAAGAGAGGGAATCACAGGGGAGAGAGGAAGAGAGCGGGAGGAAGATAAGATAGAGGGAGGGAGAGAGAGGGATAGAGAGAGAGATGGAGGAAGGAAAGAGAGAGGGAGAAAGAGGCAGAGAGAGAAAGGGAGGAAGAAAAGATTGAGGGAAACACAGGGGAGAGAGAGAGGGAGGAAGAAAGATAGAGAGAGGGAGTGAGAGAAAGAGAGAGATTGAGCGACAGGGAAAGAGCAAGAGAGGAAGGAAGAAAGAGAGGAAAACAGAGGGTAGAGAGAGCAAGAGAAAGACAGAGAGAAAGTGAAAGAGTGGGAGACAGAGCGAGAGATGGAGAGCGACAGGGAGGAAGAGAGAGAGAGACAGACAGAGAAACACGGGAGAGAGAGAGAGAAACAGAATGAGGGAAGGAGAGGGTGAGTGAGTGAGAGAAAGTGGGCGTGTCAGCTGGGACTGGAGCTGATGGTGGGTGTGGTCAGGGGCGGCTCCTGGGTGGCACCTGGAGTACGTGGACGTGAAGGACGAAGAGCTGGGTCAGACCTTCCGCTTCCCCTGTGACCGCTGGCTGGCCAAGAACATGGAGGACGGGCAGATCATGAGAGAAATGGCCTGTGCCAACAACGACCTGCTGGAGCTCGGAGACAAGACCAGTGAGTCTGCACCTGTCTGTCTCTCTCTCTCTCTCTCTGTCTCTCTCTCTCTCACTGTCTGTCTGTCTCAGAGTACGAGGTCGACATCACGACTGCCGACACTGAAGACGCGGAGACCAAGGAGAACATCTGGATCGTGCTGGAGGGGAAGAAGGGAAGGTCCAAAGAGTTCATGATGGAGAACAACTCCAAGAAGAAGAAGTTTCAACGGTGAGCCAGCGACATCCGCGTATAAACCTGTCTCTATCTCTCTCTCTCTGTGTTAATTTTGTTGACGAAATATTATCGTCTTCGTCAATGACACTCCATGACCAAAACGAGAAGAAAACCATAAAAAAAACTCCCGCTCAGGGACGAAAACTATAACTGTATTTATTGACACTTTCGCCACCGAATGCGTGACGACGTCCAATCATAATCCGAGCTTGTGGAGAAAGGCTGGTGCAAACGCAGAGAGAACCAATCAGGAGGCGGAGTGTTTCAGCTGCAGGACAAACACGGTGACTCAGTGAGCTGGTGAGGGAGTTATAGAGGACAGTGTCTTCAGTAACGTCTGCTGATCACACTTCTTTTTTGACGTGACGTAATTATAATTGATTTTACTGTATTTATTTTTCTCTTTGTTGAGGTTTCATTTATGAGAATAAATTTATTTGGATTGAAAGAAAATTTCATTAAAATAAGTTCAAGAAAAATAAACGTTTTCCAAATAAGATCTTTGTATATATTTTACATGTTCATAGTTAACTATGTATTCAGATTCCTTATACGTAGCAACTAAACTGAGTTTGTCAAAAGACTGACTAAAACTAAATTACAAATCTTTGTCAAAATGAACACTGCTCTCTCTCTGTGCTTCAGTGGTGCCACCGACTCGTTTGAGTTCTCCTCTAAGAACCTGGGTGACATCGTGGGCATCTGCGTGGGTCACGTGGCGAGGGAGAAGAAGGTGAAGCAGGAGTGTTTCTGGCACGTGCTGGAGGTTCAGGTGACGGAGAAGGAGCTGAGGAACAGGTGCGTCCGGCTCCTCCTCGCCCGCCTCGCCCGCCTCACGCCGCGTCTGCGCAGGTTCTACTTCAGCTGCGACGCGCGGATCCCGCTGGCAGCCCGGCGGGACGAGTTCAGAACCTTCGAATGCAGCAGGACGGTGGAGAGCTTCGCCAGCAAGGTCCGCAGCCTCGTCCCGGTCAAGTACGAGATCATCGTCATCACCGGGGACGTGAAGGCCGCCGGCACCGACGCCAACGTCTTCATCACCATCTACGGCGTCAACGGAGACTCGGGGAAGCGGGCGCTGAAGCAGAAGCTCCGGAACCTGTTTGAGCGCGGGCAGACGGACCGCTTCCTGCTGGAGATGCTGGATCTGGGCGAGCTGATGCGGGTGAAGATGGAGCACGACGGCAGCGGCACGGCGCCCGGCTGGTACCTGGACTGCGTGGAGATCACCAACACGGCCAACTGGGTGACCACCATCTTCCTCTGCGAGAAGTGGCTGGACCGAAGCAAAGCTGACGGACGGACAGAAAGAGTGCTGTACCCCAAATACTGACAAGGCTCCGTTTGTTTTTTACAGAAGTTTATAAAGTTCCGTTATAAAACAGTCCCGTTTGTGGTACACTGACAAATAGTGTTTGTTAAAGATGGCACGGTGTAAACGAGCCACACACACACACACACGTTCAACACATATTATATCATAGTGGGGCCCCACCATTTACTTACGTGCAAAGCAATTGTTCTCTCTCTCCTTACTTCACCCGAACCATTAAAAAATGTTCCCCAACCCCTTTATTCTAACCTTAACAAAACAGTTATAACCTGACATCTTGACCCTCAAAAAGATCTTCAAAGTTGTGGGGCCCTAGACAAAGACCCCACTTTGTGCTCAAAACTAGCGTTCTGGGCCCACTTTGCAGGAACACACACACACACACACACGAGACGTGACGCCGCTGTACAGTGATGCTGTGGCGACATCTAGCGGTTATCAGAGGAAGTGCCCACATCAAGCGCTTCCTCTCATTTAAAAAAAGCAGCCAAGTTGCAGCTTTATTCGAACTGAGGGACAAATATTATAACGCGTTCATGGATGATAGAAAAAATGAAAATAATTGAAGATCCATTAATCTGAAATGTACATTATTAACACGAGTTAAGAAACTTTGTAGAGTTGAACTGCCGACACGGTTTGTCTGGCCAATCACACGGAGTTTCCGAGTATTAGCGCCGCCCATCAGACCGAACTCCCGCCCCGTGGCCAGACAGACGCGTCACTTCAGACGCCACGGACGTCTTAGTTAACATGTGCGCGAGCGCAGCGTGACGGCTGCCCCTGCCTGCGGAATGACGTCACACGGGGCCATGAAGCACGTTCGGCTGAAGAAGTTTCTCTCCGCCGCCTTCTACGCCTTCAGCTCGTTCGTGATCACATTGGTGAATAAAAGCGTCCTGACGGGGCACAGGTGAGTGAGTGAGTGACGCCCCGCCCCCCGCCACGCCCGCTGACCCGCTCTGCTGCTGCGCCCCGCAGGTTTCCGTCCTTTCTGTTCCTGAGCGTCGGGCAGGTGAGTGACGTCAGAACCCGTCGGGACCGCGGCGTCAGTGACGTTTTCTCTGCTCGCAGATGACCGCCACCGTCGTCATCCTGTACGTGGCCAAGAGGAGGAAAGCGCTCGACTTCCCTGATTTCGACACCAGCGTGTTCCGGAAGGTGAGTGACGCGTGCGTGCGTGCGTGCGCGCTCCCGTTGATTGGCTCGTGTCGTCAAACTAGATTTTTCCCCTGCCGCTGCTGTACGTCGGCAACCACGTGACCGGACTGGGCGGGACCAAGATGCTCAGGTGAAGCCGGATCAGCCCGGGCGCAGGTGACACTGGATGGTTCCGCATGTGTTGAGACGCAGACTGGTGTGTTCCAGCCTGCCGATGTTCACGGCGCTCAGGAAGTTCACCATCTTACTCACGATGATCCTGGAGGCACGAGTGCTGAGGTGCGTCCGCCTCTCCCATCACACCTGAGCAGAAGCACCTAGAAAAAGAGCTGGAATATCATCACAGAACAACACAGCACAACCGTGAAAAAAACTTCAGTAACATTAAAATCCGTTACGTCTCATGGAAATCATCCCTCATGGGTTTTATGAAGATGCTCCTTGTCTATTTTTTATTTGGTAATACGCAACGTCATCGTTAGTTTGATCGCTCTTTATATGGGATCAAGTTAGTGACAAAACGATTTGTGCGGACGTGGTAATGACAGTGTGAAAATTATCAACAGGTCAATTAATTAATTAATTGCTAAACTATGGTAAAAATGGCTAGATAGTCGTCACTAGTAGAATACTGTTTTCTAGTTAATTAAAATAATGTATTAAAACTGTCAACTACTGAAGTCACAGTGAAACGAATGGCTGAAATCAAACTTCATCTCTTGGTTTCCACACATTGCGTCACACATTACATTGCGATCACTGTATCCCGGCGATGTCGTTGTCGCCACGCGCACCAAATAGCCCCGCCCCCTGCAGTATGCGTCCGTTATTTGTGGTATATATGCGTCCTCTGTATTAAAAGTGGTAACCCTACTTTTAAGTAAGTGCAAAAAATTGTGCATTTTTATAAGGTGGAACGGCTGATGAACTGCATTGTGGGATCTGTAGTTTCCATGTCGTGAGGGTCGTGTCATCGATGCTGATCAGTGGCGGTTCTACAATGACTGGCGCTGCGGGCGAGACTCTCACTTGGCATGACTGAACTTTTTTATAAAATCAGTATTGCACACTTATTCTATTCTAGATAAAACGTGGATCCCCATGAAAACTAAAACCTGACTCAATTGCGTTTACGTTAACATAAGAAGCATATAAATAATTGGGAGATGTTTAAAAGGCCATTTTAAATGTGTTTTAACATGTGTATTACCCTAACCCCCTTTTATTATGTTTACAAATGTGTGTTCTATTTCTACAAATCAATTAATCAAAATCGTTGTCTTTTTTTACTTTTCATATATGTTAAAACATGTTTAAAAACGTCCCAAATATTGGATATATGTCTTTGAAAATAATCTCACTCACTTAAAAATATATATATTAGTATAATGTTTCACGGATGCATTTCTTCTCCGTATATGGAAAACTTTATTTAAAGTCCTTTATTGTTGACATGGATACAGAGAATGCTGTTGCATACTCTTTCGTTTTCCCCATTTCTCTTTTTTCTAAATTGTGCAGGGGATTTTCCTAAATTAATAATTAATAAATAAATAAAATAATAAATAATTAATTTATCTGCCCCCCACGTGACATGAAATAATGCCACCCTGTCCGACTGCCCAGTTCGCCCGGGCCTAAAACCACCACAGACGCTGATACTTATAATAATAACTGATATTTTCACTCACAAAAGCGTCATGAGATCGTTTAACAAGTAGTGAGGAACAGAATGTAATTGACACCGGCTCGACTCGTTGCTGGTCTTTGCAGGAAGCGCTTCTCCACTCCGCTGGTGTGCAGCGTCCTGACCATCGTGGCGGGCGCGTTGGTGGCGGCCAGGTGTGTGTGTGTCAGCAAGCCCCGCCCCTCGCCCCGCCCCTTCTGACGCGTGTGTCTGCAGCTCCGACCTGAGCTTCAGCGCTGAGGGATACGCCCTGGTGCTGCTCAACGACCTGATGACGGCCTCCAGCGGCGTGTTCACCAAGAAGCAGCTGGAGACGGAGGTGACCCCGTGACCTGGCCAGGGCGCTGACCCCACGCTGACCTCTGACCTGTGGTTGCAGGGTCTGGGCCGATACGGCGTTCTGTTTTACAACGCGTTCCTGATCGTGGTGCCGACGGCGGCGGTCAGCGCCTTCACCGGAGACCTGCAGCGCGTGAGTCTGGCCACGCCTCCCGCTCTGGCCACGCCCACCCGCTCATCCGCCGCTGCTTACAGGCCCTGGGCTTCGCCGGCTGGCGCTCGCTGACCTTCCTGTGCAGCTTCCTGTTGTCCTGCGTGATGGGGTGAGTGTGGCTCCGCCCCCTCCGCGTGCTGCAGCCTCACCCGCCGTGTGCCCGCAGGTTCGTGCTGATGTATTCCATCGTGCTCTGCAGCGGCTACAACACGGCGCTCACCACCACGGTCATCGGCGCCATCAAGGCACGACACACACACACACACACACACACTGACAAATGCGTATGGTTTGTAGCGAACTTGATGCCTTGCTCTGATTGGTCAAAGTGAACCAGTCGTGAAGCAGACCACCGCCTTAGTCCCGCCCACCATGACAGCTCCTAATATTCAAATTGGTTAAACAGAGATCAGAATTAACATTTATTCCTCCGCTGCGACTAGTCACAAAACATTTCTGACGAGTCACAACTAATCTACTTCGACTAGTCACTTCTTTCTTTCTGTTTTTGGCTGCTGTTGAACACAGAAATTTCCCCTAGTGGGATTAATCAAATCTATCCTATCTTATCTGAAAGTCTATCTTATCAAATATATTGTTACTAGTGCTAATACATTTGTACTAGTAGTAAAATATTTAAAGATATCTCCAGATATGTATGACTAGTAGTAAGAGAGTTGAAGAGATCGGCAAATGCATTAAAGTAAACATATCTTACATTTAAGATATCTAAAACACATTTTGACTAGTCATTAATTTTAAGATATTTTGATTTATAACTAGTGGTTTTATATTTAAAGATATCTTCAAATAGGATATTTGTTCTATAGTTAAAATGGATTTATATAGCTGTATATCTCTAATATAGTTGTATTTGAGAATGCTGCCCATTATCTCCAACTTTATAGATCTGCAAATGTAATTGTGACTAATCAGACCTCGATTAGAGATATCGGCCATATAAGATATCTGCGAATACCATTAAAAAATTACAACGCGCCATGACTATTGCTCAGTAAAGGTAATGGTGGGCGGGACAATAGCGGTGGTCTGCTCCACGATTGGTTCACTTTGACCAATCAGAGCAAGGCGCCAGTATTGTGCGTGAGCGCGTTTAGATTCGAACTCACGCGTTTCTCACTCGTGAATCTTTTCGGCACTAAACTGACCCCACACTGACCCGCTTCCCTTCCAGAACGTGGCCGTGATGTACGTCGGCGTGTTCGTGGGTGGAGATTATATTTTCTCCTGGACAAACTTCATCGGGCTGAACATCTGGTAAGTCGCGGCGGCGGCTGAGGCGCGCGCGAGAACTGACGCGTGTGTCCACAGCGTGTGCGGCGGCATCAGCTACTCCATCATCACCTTCAGCGGCCCGTCAGAACCGCCCCCGGACACACCCGCCCCGAGACAGGAGCCGGCACCAGCACTCACATGAGGAAGAGGAGGGTTTATTTGTTGAAATGATAAAGAGCTTGATTTACAGCAACACGAGCGTCTGTGGGCCACGCCCCGTAGTGTGTGCCAGGCTGGCGCTGACGGTTAGAGCGGTAAGTGCTGGGGACCGTAAAGCGTGAACTCTGTTACTGCCTTTAAATACAATAAATACACGACCAACCAAGCCACGAAACCAAAGGTAGCGACGCTAGTCTCCCCTACACACACACACACACACACAAAGTGCTCCAACACGCAAACGACACATTAAAACATTCTTCATGTAGAACAGCGTCCTCTACCGACGTAGCAGCCTAGAAGTACAAGAGGAAGCGAATAAGGTGCTTGTAGCTTATGAAGCGGCGGGCGCGAGAGAGTCCGGCTCAGGCCGACAGGTTGTTGGCCAGCTCGATGAGGGCCAGCGCCCCGTGAAGACGCTCCCGCTGCTCCTGGAGGCGTCGCCGGGCCGGTCCTCCGCCCTTCCCCGGCTCCTCCTCTTCCTCCTCGCCCTCGTCCGACAGCAGGAAGTCCAGAGGGTCCTGCTGCTCCTGGTCCTCCGGTGGCACGGGGCTCTTCTCTTTGCCCGGGGCGGGCGCTCGCTGCTCCCTCGTCTGCCAGTACCTGACACGTAAAACACGCCTTTAATGGTGAAGTGAGGTGAGCAGGGTTCCTACGCTTTCTGAAAAGTCTAATTCAAGCGCTTTCACAGTCCGTGTTCAAGATTTTCCAGCACCGTACAGTTTTAGTAAAATCTATATTTAACGGTCTGCCTAAACACAACCAAAATAAAACCTTGGTATTTTAATCACATTTAAAGAGATATTACGCAAAAACAAACCAAAACCAAGTTGACATTGGTATCACATTGACAGTGCTGTCGACAAACGACTAGTCAAATTAACAAAATGCTTGAAATGATTAGTTCACTTTGTTGTTCGGGAGTTAAAAGATTTGAGTCAAACTTGTCTATTTTTTTCTTAACTGTAATAAGAGGAAACAGACGAATAAAAAAAATTTTCTATTGGCTACCGTGTTCTATTACAGTACTCATTTTTAACGTTTTTAAACTGTTTTGTTATATAGCATGTCTTTTATTACAGTTATTACAATATTTAAACATATTATTAAAAAATGTGTATAAATTTACGTCGGCTTGGAACTAATTAGGAAATGTACATTATAGCGTCCCAACTTATGCCGTTTTTTCTTTATGAGACGGCTGTCGGCACGGACCTAATTCGTACGTTGGGTGTCACTGTAGTTGTTTGTTGTGAAGTAAATAGAATTCCAAGCACTTCACTGAAAATTCAAGCATTTTTAAGGCCTTGAAAACACAAAATTGAAATTCAAGCATTCCCGCGCGCCCGTAGGAACCCTGTGTGAGGTGTCGTGGTCAGTCGGTCACTCACTTGGACAGCCACTCGGCCACAGCTTTGTTGTCGGCCCCCTGGGAGTGGCCGGGGCCGTGGGCGGGGTCCTGGCGCTGGAGGCGGGCGTACGGGTGTTTGGGGCAGTGGCGGTTGGCGTGAGTGAATCGACTGCTGCAGCCTGGCGTGACAGAGCGGACACGCGTCAACACGCTGACCTCAGGCGACCCCTGCGGGTCACTCACCTGTCTCCGAGCAGACGAAGGGCTTCTCGCCCGTGTGCAGCCGCTGGTGGGTCTTCAGCTGCCCGCTCTGGACGAAGGCCTTGCCGCAGTCGGGGTAGTCGCACAGGTACGGCCGCTCTCCTGGGGGAGGAGCTTGATCAGCACGCGCTGGTGACCTCACGGGGGCGGGACTCACCGGTGTGCGTGCGCTTGTGGGCCTGCAGGGACTTTTCGCGGGGGAAGACTCGGTTGCAGATGCTGCAGCGGATGCGGCTGGTGGAGTTCTCGCCCTCGTTGATCAGCTCGCGCACGGTGTCTGCCCGCGGGCGCCCACGCCGCATGCCATCCTGCACAGGAAGCACGTGTAAAGCCATTTAAAAGGGGATCAGGGTCACCGCTGACCCCACAAGCCCCGTCCATAGACTGTTCAAACTCCTCCCCTCCAGGCACCTGAACCACCTGACACAGTCGGCTTCTTCCCACAGGCCGTGTTTGATCTAACCCACGTGCAATAACTGCTGAATGTGCAATACCGTTATTTATGTTTCATACATTCCATGTCATATTAAAAATTTTTTTTAAAAAGTTTAAAAAAGAAAAACAATTATTTATTGATTAATGTCAATATCTGCAACATAGAGGAGGAAAAGCGGAGTCAAACCAAGCTCAATTCCTTGTTGTCACTTGCAACTTGGCCAATAAAGTTGATTCTGATTATGCATCGCTCTACTTTCGCTTTCACTCCCCAACTCTGATTCGCGGAATTTTGGCGCGCGAATCTGACGTCACGTGCGAACGACAGCTGCCGCACAATGGTGAGGAATTTAAAATCCCTGGGTGGGCGCGCGGGCTTTACACACGAGTCGCCAGCGCGATTCAATTCGAATTCGGAACCAGAAAACAGCCGCTCGAACTGACCTTCAGGAGATCCGGGCAGCCGCTGAGATCCGCCTCAGCCGGGGACGCGCCGGTTCCGCCGCCTGACCCGGGGCTCAGCGTCACGTTGTGCGCGTTCTCGCCCCAGCGCCACGGGTACACCATGAAGTCGCTGAAGCCCGGGCTGGTGGGCGCCAGTGGCTCGGCGCCTCGCGGCTTGATCGGGGTCGTCTTGATGACGGACACCAAGACTCTTTTGGGAGAATCGTCGCAAAAAATCACCTGCGGCTTGCTGTCTGCCATGTCGGAGCGAGTTCGTAAAACCGTTGAATAAAAGCGTCTTTAAAATATAAAATCCAGACGAGTAAAAGTGCAGTGAGCGGCGGCGCTCGGTCCGTCTGTCCGTCTGCGGCTCCCGCGGCTCGACTGCAGCAGCCCGGACAACTCTGGAACTCTTTCCCGCGTCGGAAATCGCGCCTCAGCTAGCTCGTCCAATCCGCGAAGAGAATGTTCCTGCGGCCGCGTCACGTGCTTCAAAACCATCCAATGGGCGAGGCCGGGACTGTAGGCGAAACGCACGGTAGCCAATGACGCCTGCGCTCGATGTTTTCATGCTTCAGCTCGTTTAAAACATGACACCGCGCGCCTTTTTTGACGTTTGAGGCGTTTGTCCAATCGGAACGAGCGGCGTCACGGGGCAGATCCTCCCGTTTAACGTCTCCCGCGCGCACTGTTTACGTTCGCATCCGTTTAAAGGGAAAGGCGGGACGGCGAGGTGGCGCGAAAGTTACGTAATAAAAAAACGACCGTCTGCTACATTGTGTCGGAGCAGCTGCCGCGCGAACAGCAGATGACGGTGAACACATCGAATAAAACACACAAAGACACCTTTTCTCTCTGCTGGCGTTCAGCTGCTACACTTCACATCTAGACGGTTAAGTGTTAATGTGATTTTCTCACATACAAAATCATAGTTTCGTGTATTAGAAGTTCTTTAAACACAAAGTCTAGTGTTAAATGAGACAATGTGTTATTGCAACTCCTTAAATTTGCAAAAACACAAAATACAAAAACATTTTCGAGTATTATTAGGAGTTCTTTGAGCACAGTCTAGCGTTAATGAGGAGTTAGTGCAGAATCCTTAAACTAAAGCAAGACAATAATCCAACACACACATCTTTTGAGATTATGAAGCTCTTTTCAGATGGATCCGGACAAATTTATTGTGAAGCTATCATCCTCCGGCCCAGACGCAACAAGATCATCGTCTGTATCGAGGCAAGAAAATAAATCTGAATATATTCCTAAAAAACGTCCGTGTGGTTTCCCAGCAGCAGTCCATTAGCTCCACGGACAGAAAACGTGTGATATTTACAATGATAGAAAAGACCATTAAAGCCCTTCCAGATCTAAAAAAAAAAAAAAAAAAAAGTAAAAAAATAAAAGCGCCTTGATCAGATGTTCCTCCTGGTCAGCGCAGGAGAGGAGCTCGGGCCGACGAGAGGCAGCTGCTGGAGCCCAGTGAAGCTCTGCTCCTCTTCCTCTTGTCCGAGCTGCGAAAGAAGAAGATCTCACACCATCATGGCCTCACGAGGTTCCTGGACAGTGTCTTCTGTACCTGCAGGGCTGTGGCGCGTGTCTGCCTCCGACCTTGTTCTCCTCCAGCCTGGAGGAGCAGAAGAGCATCAGCGAGGAGAAGCGCCGACACACGGCACAGACTCACGTGAAGGATCCCGAGGTGGAGCGCGACTGTCTCTTGCACTTCAGGGCCCGGAGCCTGTCCCCTTGCGTCAGCCCCTCGCAGCGCTGCTCCTCCTCCTGGACACGCCCCCTGCTGCCCCGCCTCCTCCTCGCCGCGTTCTTGTTGCTGTTGATGGAGATGTCTTCCACGCCCGACAGGATCCCGCACACCGCCGTCTTCCTGGCCCCGCCCCTCTTCTGATCGCCCTCCGCCCACAGGCTGGACTGCTTCCTGCGGGACCAGACCACACCTCAGAGGCGGGACCCTCGCCAGCCGCCGCCCCAGCAGCGCCGCTCACTCGGAGATGAAGCTCTGCTGGGGTCCGATGACTGAGCCGGGCCGACAGATCCTGATCCAGGCGATGGCCTCGGCCGCGCTCACGCGGTAGTGCTTCATCATGTAGCAGCTGATCAGGGTTCCGGTCCGGCCCAGGCCCGCTGGAGGAGAAGATAAGACTTTATTAATCACACTAGGGGACAATTTTGTGTTCTGCAGCAGCAAAAACAGAGAATGCAGTTTTTAACAGAAGCGAATAAAGAATATAGGAATTATTCTTTATATTCCTTTATTCGTTCGTTCTTTTATATTTTTATAAATGTGTGTGTTCTACAGCAGCAAAAACAGAAAAATAAGAGTTAACAGAAACTAATAAAGAATAAAAGGAATTATTCTTTATATTCCTTTCTTCTTTTATAATTGTATTTACTTTGGTGTTCTACAGCAGCAAAAAAATATTTTTTTTCAACAGATACCAATAAAGAATAAAGGAAATACTCTTTATATTTCTTTATTCTTTTGTTCTTTTATAATTTTTAAAATTGTGTGTTCTACAGAAGCAAAAACAGAAAGACATTTTTAGCAGAGCCAATACAGAATAAAGGAATTATTTTTTATATTCCTTTATTCTTTTATAATTTTATAAATTCAGCTACAAAAATCAGCAGCAAAAACAGAGAAAGACGTTTTGAACAGAAATTACAAAAGAATATATTCCTTTGTTCTTTAATAATTGTATAAGTTTGTCTGTTATACGGTTTATAATTTTAGACGCGGCTCGTACCCTTGCAGTGGACGGCGACGGCTCCCTCGGCGCTCTCGCAGATGCTCAGGAAGCGGGCGACGATGGCGTCAGTGGGCACGCTGCCGTCCACAAAGAACAGGTCGTGGTGCTTGAAGCCCATGTCGGTGAAGCGCTTGGCGTCGTACATCTTCTTGTTGAGCCGGACGACGGTGGTGATGTTGTGCTTCCTGAAGTAGCTGAAATAGGCCTCGGGGGCGTGAAGCGGGTATCCTGCAGAACACACGGCAGCCGCTCAGACCGCACCTCCTCACCTGGGCCACACCCACCGTTCTCCATCTTGCTCTTCGGGTGAGGACCGCTGAAGGCCAGGAACTTCCCGGGGATGATCCAGTTGAAATCTCCGTTCTCCGCTCGCTGCAGACACGTGAAGATGAAGAGAGAAAGAGTGAGTGAGAGAGACACAAACAAACACACAACAAGAGAGAGAGAGTGAGTGTATCAGTATGGCCACTAGGGGCAGAAACGAAATTGAGCTCTACGGTACATTTAACCACCAATGAAGACACACACACACACACACACACACACACACGTAGTGCGATCTATGAGTTGAATTAATAAAAATCCACATCACAGTATTTTCCAGTGTCCACACGGTATTGGTATTATATCACAGTGTTGAAGGGAAAATGGACATTACAAATGATACAGTATAGACAAAAAGTATTGTGAACTGTATTTAAAGTAAGAGATTAGATGCGGGGGGAAACTTGTAGCAGCATGTGCCATTTATTAATACTGTATATCTTTCAAAGAGTGTCAATGTGTGAGTGAGAAAAAAAAGAACCGTAAAAACCTGGATCATCACAGACTGTTTATTCACAGACTCAAGCTCTCTCTCTCTATAAATATATAAAGGACTATAAATGAAGTGTTCCATATGTGAAATTGAAAATATATGTGAAAACATTGTTTCGATATATTTAAATATACATTTACAAAATGCGTATATCCAATATATGGGGAATTTTAAAATGTTTTAAACATATACATGCATATATCGTTAAAAACAGTCCTAAATTATCCTACATTAATTTCACAAAAGGGGTTATGGTAATATTATGGTGTGTGTGTGTATATATATATATACACACAATTATATGTAAAAAAACATTTAAATGGACTTTTAAATATTTTCCCAATTTTTTCATATAAACGCATTTTACGTTGCGTCAGATTTTAGCTTTCGCTTGTGTATTTTGCGGATGTTGTAATATTTGAAGTTATGTAGTGTGATTTGACATTTAGGATATTTATTCTACGTTTTATTTAGCGCCACGAGAGAGTCTCGCTCAGCATGTCGTTCAATGTTGAACCGCCACTGTATTGCAAAAGCCATATTGTGGCACAACTCAATACCGCTATTCACGGTAATACCAGTTAGCAAACCCACCTCATAGTGCTCGTACTCCTCCAGGTTAAACTGGGAGAAGTCCAGCCAACCGAACTGCAGCGCCTGGAAGCCAGAAGACACGTCAGAGGCCACCGTGCTTCCTGCGGCCC
>MU204235.1:6658865-6670747 GCA_017309775.1 Paedocypris sp. Pulau Singkep | reverse complement strand
TCAATGTTGAACCGCCACTGTATTGCAAAAGCCATATTGTGGCACAACTCAATACCGCTATTCACGGTAATACCAGTTAGCAAACCCACCTCATAGTGCTCGTACTCCTCCAGGTTAAACTGGGAGAAGTCCAGCCAACCGAACTGCAGCGCCTGGAAGCCAGAAGACACGTCAGAGGCCACCGTGCTTCCTGCGGCCCGTCTCTCGCTGCTCACCTTGTGTACGGCCCGGAGACAGTCCAGAATGCTCAGATTATACACGCTAGTCCCAAACGAGGCGTCTCTGTCCAACGCAAAGAAAAGCAGAGCATCAGAACCCACAGAAGAACGGGTCGGGTCCATGATGAAAGTCGCTCGCACCTGAAGGGAAGATAAGACGCATTCTGGGAGACGAGGAGGCCGTAGGCTTCTTCTGGTGTCTTCTGGAGGTGCATCACCTTCACGGACAACACAAGAGTGCCTGAGGTTCCACAGAGAGCAGGGACGAGGTGGGTGAACCTACCGCGTAAGAGCCGATCAGATACGCAGCGTTGGCCTGTTTCTTCCTGTCGCCGCACGTGTAAAACACTATCTTCTTCTTGGCGTGAACACATGACTGAAGAAACACAACAGCATTAGGACAGATGTGCGTCACATCCAGCATCTTCCGTCTGCACCTTCAGCTTCTTGTTGAGTTTGCAGCAGAAGCGATAAAACATGGCCAGGTTCAGAGGGCCGAAGTCCGCATAGAAGCTGTTCAAACAACACAAACTGAGCAGCAGATTCTTCTCCACGGTGAAGATCTGCACACGTGTGTGAGGGTGTGAGGATCTTACTTTTCATAGGACAGCTCTTCATCGATGCAGAAGCAGTGTCGCTCAGCGGTGCTCTTCACCTTCTGATGAAGAAGAGCAAAGTACAGCTGGTCTGAAACACAACAGAAGAGCACAACCACCTCAAGCTTCTGCAGGACCACGAGCCGAACCGAACCGAGTCTGGTCCAGAGAGCAGCAGGAACCTTCTCACCTTTAATAATCTCGGCGCAGTTACACTCGCCACCGACGGACTCAAAGATTCGGTTCATGTCTTAATCGACCGACGAACAAATGTGTCGACAAAAACTCACGGAAACGTCGCCCCAAGGTGTGTTGCGATACACACATTACCAACTTTAACCAGACGTAAACCGTATTTTTGCTACATCAGTTACTGCACAAAACGCTTTCGTCGTCTTCCTTTTCTCGACTCTAGTCTGGAAAAGTTCCGAGTCGGTACGTAGTTTAAATCTCGCACGACGTTGAAGTGTTTGCGAACCATCTCATTGGGTCGCAGACGCGTCGATCATGTAAAGGCCCCGCCTCTGCCAGATTTAAACGACACGGCAGGGAGCGCACGCCTCTAATTGGCGCGTTGCCCGTGCCGTTGCTATGAGGAAAGTGGCGACTGACCAATCAAATCCCGCTGTGCTCAAACCGAACGCTTTGATCCTCGATCGAGCCCGTTTCAGTGATTTAAAGCTGACGATAAAAACAAAGAATATAGTGAACTATAACTCCGACACGTGATCTGCGCACAGCGTCCGACCGTTTCTCTTCTCCTCCAGACGCTAGTGTGCAAAAGAAAAACAACCGACAGGAAGGTCGTTGGAATCCATTAACCCGTTCCTTGCTGCCCTCGCTGGAGTTTCCTTCCTCCTCCTCATCATCATCATCATCATCATCACTCCGGTCAGCCGGTGTGAGCGTTACTGTACCTGTGAAAGGAATGTAAATGTCGGAGTCTGGCTGTGAGGCGCAGAGTCTCTTTCTCGCCTCGCCGCGTCGCTCGCTCTTGCGCTTCATCCTCCTCTAACGGTGGAAACGCGGCGTCCGGCGGCTCTTCTGCATGACGCGGGTCGGTCGGGAGAGCCCGTGCGCCGCAGACCCAGCGCCTTTCGTCTCGTGCCGCCACTGACGTACGACGGACAAGTTTTGGGTGACGTCACCGCGCTACGTCAGCCTGCCCAACATACGGGCACTGGCTGAACTTTGACACACTGAACATTCGGACGAAAGAGAGGGAGTCTGGAAGCCAACCACTGTCCCACGGACGCCGCCTTTATTAACATCTGTGGGTTTGCAGGGCAGCTGTGAGGGTCCCAGAAGACCCCGCCGACCCTGATCTGCTGACCACCGTCCCTTCATCACTGTCCCGTGTCAGCTTTTACAGTGGCAGTGTGTGATTGTGAAGGAGACTCATTGGTGCCATCTCCTCTGAATGTGTAACTTTACAAAAACAGTATCAAACAAAAAAACAAATTCACAATCAATGGGGAAACTTTCACCGCGGTATATTACAAATTAATTTCTCATTCCAGACTTGTGCAGACATTCCAGACTCGGAGGTTTGTGCATCTTTCATTTAAGCGCTGACACTGATGATATAGAGCAGGGGTGGCCAACCCGTGGCTCTTCAGGAGCTTTCCCATGACATGAGTCAAATATACACGCGATGTTGAAAAATAACTAATATTATCATGTCGACGTGGTTATTGTCATTAAATCTGTCTGAGCAGAGATCTGTGTGTGTGCGCGTGCATACAAGATTAAGGAATTGGATGATGTTTATGTGTGCCCGTGTGTATGATGTGTCTCTTTGTGGCTCTTAGTTTCTGACTGGACTCAGACGTGGATGACTCTACAGGGTCCACTGAAGTCCGGCGCCTGGAGACCGGCCAGCTCCAGCAGCCAGGCGATCGGCACGTGGTCCAGCCGGTTCATGTCCAGATGGGAGAAGTGAAGCTGCGGCCCTGTGGAAATAATGGAAAGTGGGAGGGTCTGTGAAAGCCGGAGGGAGGGGCCGCGCGCACCACGCCCCCTCACCTGGACCCAGGATCAGAGCCCCGCCCTGCTGCAGTGGGTCACCCTGGAAGTCAAAGGCCGGTCCGGTCACGGCTCGCCACACGCTCCGCAGGCCCCCCCACAACGCGCCCGACCTCACGTGAGGACTTGTGGAGGCTGAAACACAGCGAGCGTCAGACCTGTGGCTTTGAGTCTCCTCGCCGTCCTCACGTGTCTCCTGCTGCGTCTCTCCTCTTCTCATTCCCAGTGTCCTGTAAATGTGTCTGTTCGGGTCGACGTACATCTCGTGAGGGAAAGACGTTAGCGAGCAGAAGTCCTGCAGAGAAGGAGCAGCTTCGGTCATTGGATGGGTGAATGCAGAGCACAAATTTCGATATGGTTTCTAGTGGCCATATTGACAATCACACTCCCTTTACACTTTTTACTTTCTACTTTTTACTCTCTACTCTAACAAGACCAGGGACATCAACAAGGCACACTGTAGAGTCGTGGGTGCAATTTCAGTTAGTTTTCGAATAAAAACGCAAATGTACCAATTTTATATACATCTTAAATTAGTTTATCTATCTATTCTGCAATTTGCTATGTAACATTTCTCCATGTCACCTTCTTGCAGACACTCTCGTTCAACAGTTCATAATAATAATAATAATAATAATAATAATAATAATTCAACGTTTATTGGTCCTTCATGAGGCATTTAACCCATCCGTTCATTAGCCTGTTGTTATTGGTTGTTAATTGTTGTTGGTGTGTGGGTGTGTGTGTGTGTGTGTGTGTGTGTGTGTGTGTGTCCTGCTCGGTACCTGGATGTGTTCCGGAGACGCCTGTCCGATCACCACCAGCCTCACCCGGGACTCCTGCGGGCGGGCGCGCGCACAGATAGCCGTCAGACACGGGCGCGCGCACAGAAGATGCTCCTCTCACCTGCAGCGTCCGCGCCGAGATCTTCGCCAGGTCCTTGACGTACTCCTCACACGCGTAGCAGAGGAAGTGCTGCGGAGCAGAGACCGTTAACACCAGCACGGCACGCGCCGACGTGACGTCTCACCCTCACGAACACGATGATCGCTTTGTCGTGGCGGAACAAACTCTCGAAAGTTCGACAAACTCCGCGCCGGTCGAAAACGAGGGCGTCGGTGACGTCGTCAAGACGGAGGGCGTGCGGCGGTGCCCGGGTCACTGGCCCGGAGCGGCGGATCTGTTCGGTTATGGGGGGAGACGCGGCCGCCATCGCAGGCGAACTCCGCTTTTCCGGTTATTTTAGGAAGTTTGTCCCGTTGGGCGTGCACGCGCATCCCCACGGCCGCGTGACAGTAAGCCGCGCTGACCCGACACGCGCGTGACGTGACCTGACACTCGGGTCGCGTTGATTGATGTCGCGGAATCAGGGAAAATTAAACCCGCAAGTCTTGGTGTGACGTCACTGTGGGGCGTGTCCGACCAGCCGGACGGTGCAGACGGGCGTCGATTACCAGTTTAAAATCTCGGTTTTTTTGCCGTGTCGTTCGAAGACGAAAGTTTCCAGAGTGAGATTGGTGTGTCAAAGTGTCAGAGCGCATTTAGGAATTATAGAAACATGGTAAAATGTTGCATAATATGTTTGTGTGTGTGTGTGTGTGTGTGTGTGTGTGTGTGTGTGTGTGTGATTATGTTTGAAACTTAATTTTGCATTAAAGTTGGATAAATGATATGCTTTTGAATGCTTTTTTTATGTATACGGCGTGCCAGAGCAGGAACAATAGCCAATGAGATTGCGCCCTCGCCTCTCCGAAGGCGGGATTTCCTGTGACGTCACTGGCCCCGGAAGTTTTACAACAGTTGTAGCAGCTGCACAGCTGAGCTCGCTCCGACGCCGTCCGGTTATTTCCGGCCTCACGGCTGATGGTTCGTCGCGGGAAGAGGCGCAGTGTTCCGCGCGAGAGACCGAGGTCTCCCGCGACTGATTTCGGCGGCTCTTCGGGGACGCGGAGTTTGTCATGAACGAGTTTAACGGTGAGCAGCTAACGGCTTCTGTTCCTCTCAGGGAGACGCGAGAACTCGCTCCGTCCGGCCCGGTGACACTCGGGCTGAAGGGTCATGGGTCACAGACTGTTGCTTTGTCGTTGTTTTTCTTCAGTGCTTACACACACAAACACGGCGAATTACTGATCATTTGTTCTAGTCTTGGGGTTTGGAAGTGTTTACATGCGTTAGAAATGTTGTGATGTTTACGTACATTGAAATGTGAACACGTTCGTTTTTATTCGTTATAATAGGCGATCTGTGATATAGTTCTCAATATAATGGGAGTAATGTGTTGACGTGACACTAAACTGAAGCGTGTGTGTGTGTGTGTGTGTACGCTTTGACCTCTGGCTTGTTGGCTTGTCCAGTCGAGGAGACGATGGTTGGCGGGGTTTTTTTTCCATCGGTGTCTTTTCTTGCGTTCGTCGCGTCTCAAACCTCTCTTTGTGCTGTCTTTCTCCTCGGATCCCCCAGAGTCCCGCTGAATCATCTATATGGGCCATCTTTTCTCCAGAAATGCTCACGCCCTGAAGAAGAAGAAGAAGAAGAGAGCGCGGAAGAGGAGGAGGAGGAGCTGCTTCCTTCAGGGACCCTGCATGCTGTGCTTCATCGTCCACGGCGACAGCGGCATCGTTCAGGACGACTGGGAGGCGGCGACTAAACGCTCGGCCGAGGACCGCGCCCGCTTCCTCCTGCCCGCGGGAGAGCTGGCCGTGTGGCAGGGCCTGCTGTCCGCCCGGCTGATCGCACCCCCGGCGCTGTTTTGCGCCGTTCTCCCCGCCGCAGACTTTTCGGAGATGGTGTGCAAGCGCAAGAGCGCGGAGCTGCAGCGGTGTACGGGCTGCAAGCAGCGGCGCTGTGCCTTCCAGGAGGCCATGGGGAGCAGAGAGGAGCGAGCAGACGCCTCCGGCCTGGACAGCCAGTGCCTGCTCTGCCCCCTGCCTTCATCCTCCTCCTCCTCCTCCTCAGAAGCCTCCAGCTCCTCTTCATCCTGCCCGGAGGAGGGAAGGAGCGCCGACGGCTCAGACGCCTCACACATCAACCAGCTGCCGTCCTCCATCCTGCTGAAGGTCAGACGTGTCCTGCACATCATCTCATGCTCACTCTCTCTCTCACTCACTCTCTCTCTCTTTCTCTATGTCTGGCTGTCTCTCTCTCTCCCTCTCTTTTTTTCTCTCTCTGTCTCACTCTCTCTCTCTTTCTCTCAGTCTGTCTCTCTCTTTCTCTGTGTCTCTGTCTCTCTGTCTATCTCTCTCTCTAAAGAATAAACGGCTCTTGATCATGAATTTTCGGTGTATAGTAATCATGCACCTGTGATTGTGTGTGTGTGCAGGTGTTCTCTCACCTGTCGGTGAAGGAGCGGTGTCTGGCAGCATCTCTGGTCTGTAAATACTGGTGTGATCTCTGTCTGGATTTCCAGTTCTGGAAACAGATTGACCTCAGCGGCCTTCAGCAGGTCAGTGCAGATCCTCCTCTTCTCTCTGTCTGTCTCACTCTCTCTCTCTTGCTGTCTGTCTCTCTCTCTTGCTGTCTGTCTCTCTCTTTCATTCACCCACTCACTGTGAATGAGAGAGAGATACAGATTCTCTCTGTGCTTTTGGTTGTTTTTTTTTTATTTATTATTAATTATTATACATTTTTTATTATTTTTTTTAATCCGATTTTGTTTTTTTTATGTTTTATGTGTGATGTGATAAAATGTTGAAATTGTTCAATAAGCATGCAGGGTTCCTACGGGTGCTTGAAATACTTGAAAATCAAATTTCAAAATGTTGAATTTCAATAATGTGTTTTCAAGGCCTTGAAAGTGCTTGAATTTCAAATGAAGTGCTTGAAATTCAGAAATAATTCATTTAATGAGCACTGTCAGTACAGCACCCAGTAGGGAAAAAAAGTGTAACTGCGATAACGTGCGTTAAACATAAACATCGCTATTAAGAATCAATTGCATGCGTTAACGCGCTAATTTTGACAGCCCTACTTTAAATGTGAATTTTACCACATCTGTATGGTGCTGGAAAATCTTGTAAAAAAATCTTGTAGGAAGAAGGACCTTGAAAGTGCTTGAATTTTATTCTTTGGAAAGTTGCAGCACAAAAATGTCAGCACAACTCTTGCAAGAAAAGAATTTTCGATTTTCTCACCATCTCTCTCTCTGTCTCTCCCTCTTATTCTCAGGTGAAAGACGATCTGCTGGTGAAAATCGCATCCAGGAGACAGAACGTGACGGAGCTGAACATCTCGGACTGCCGTGGCGTGCAGGATCAGGGCGTGTGCTGCCTGGCGTCCAGCAGCGCGGGTCTGGTGAAGTACACGGCGTACCGCTGCAAGCAGCTGAGTGACGAGTCTCTGAGCGCCGTGGCCATGCACTGCCCGCTGCTGCAGAAGGTTCATGTGGGGAACCAGGACAAACTCACCGACCAGGCGCTCACACTGGTGCGTCGGCGCTCAAATCTCTCCGCACTCACAACCTCATCGCCACCGCAACAATCACAGAAAACGATTCCTGTTGGTGTGTGTCGAAGCTGCACGATTAATCGTTAAAGAAATCGCGATCTTGATTTTTTTTTTTTTTTTTTTTTTTTTTTTTTTTTCCCCGCTCACAATTTTAATTCAGCATTTACACAATTCTGCCAAGCTCTCTGATCTACGACGAACTGTTTCTGTGTGTGTTGAAGCTGCACGATTAATCATTAAAAAAATCGCAACCTCAATTTTTCCCTCATCTGTGCTCAACAGTTGAGCACAAAATGATTAGCCCCGCCTACAAAATAATCATTGTTTGATAACTATTTCAAAAGTGCTTTTTAACAGAGTCAATAATTTTGTCCTCACCTGTGCATAATACTGTACCTTGGAATGTTTATTATTAAGTTTAATGGTGATTTTTTTTTTTTTATTTGTTTGTTTTTCTTTACAACATTTACATTTATATTTTTCATTCCATTTATTTACAATTTAAAGCAAACAGTAATTTGTGTTATTATATTGATTGATCGATTGTTTGGTTTTCTTGGTTAAATGTTTAAAATAAGAACATTTCCAGAAAGAACCGTGATCTTTATACTAAGCAAAACAATTCTGATACTCATTTTAGTGTGTGTGTGTGTGTGTGTGTGTGCGCGCAGCTGGGGCAGCACTGTAAGGAGCTGAAGGACGTTCACTTCGGTCAGTGCTACAGCATCAGTGATGACGGGCTGGTGGCGCTGGCGCGGGGCTGCGTGAAGCTGCAGAGGATCTACATGCAGGAGAACAAGCTGGTGAGCGAACAACACAACACGAGTCCCTCAGCGTTTCACACGCTTCACCTTAGGAAGTTGCTTTCACGCTTGGTTCAGGCGTGAGGGCGGGGCTTACTGTGCTCCTCTTTGATTGGTTACTGCGTGTGATGAATGGCGTCACCTGATTTGATCACTGCTGGTGGGCCTGATGTTTGCTGAGGGTTATCGGATCTTCCTGCTGGTTTGTTTGACAAACGTTCTCGATGACTAACCCGATAAGTCTAATGGGCCGATACGTTTTGCGCTTGTCAGGTTTAAGAGGTTTTTCCTCCGTAATGGGCGTTTTGGCGTGGGCTTCACACTCTCTTCTCGCTCCACAAATGCACCATCATCATTTCCGTCTTCTCCGCTTCCCTCTAATTTCCTTCCGAGATGGAGCCGCGGCACCAGCCGGTCTGCGTGAGACGTTTGGGCCGCTTCTCCGGCCGCTCCTCGCTCCCCTTATCCAGTCGTTAAAGAGCAGAAAGTGGTTTTGCTGCCGCTCTGGTGGTGAGATGTTTGGGAGCCCGACTGCTCTCTGGGGAGCGTCGAGTCCAGCAGAAGACGATCAATGGATCAAAAAGAACAATGGATCCTCGAGCTCTTCTGTTTTCACTTTCTGCTCCTTTGATCCGCGCCCGGTTTGCTCCAGCCTTGGCAGAAGATCATCAGTCATTGCTTGGTTCCAGCGCTCGGTGTCATGTAGAAGAACAGAGAAGCTTCTGGAGGAACCGGACGTCAAAGAGCCGACCTCCGTTTGGACAAACTTGCTGGCGCCTTCCGCCTTGATGGATGATCGCATCAGATCTCCAGCGTGATGGAGACCCGCGACGTGCTGCTGTGAAGAGGGGGGGGGATCACGGCCCTCTGCTCTGTGCAGAATACAGGAGAACAGAGCTGCACGATTAATCGTTAAAAGACCGCGATCTGGATTCTACCCCCCTCGCGATCTTAATCCAGCGTTTATACGATTCTGCCAAACTCTCTGATATCTGACGAGCGATCTGTGCGCGCATCAGGGAGAGAATCCACCGCGCGCAATCATTTAAATATGATTAAGGAAATATGATCTTTCATTACTTGTGTTATTTTGGGGCGTCGCCCTTATTTAAAGGAAGGAGTAACGCTGCACTGTCCCAGTGAGCGTGATAAATGCAGCTCAACTGTACATAATACTGTACCTTGGTATGTTTATGTTCATATTTGTTACGTTTAATAGGGGGTTTTATTTCTTTACAACATTTCTTTACGTTATTTTTCATTCCATGTATTCGAATTTAAAGCAAAGAGTAATGTGTGTTCTTATTGCTGTTTGACAACCTGATTTTCAGGGTTAAACGTTTAAATAAACAAATATCCAGAATTGTGATCTTGAATCGTGAAAAAAAAAAAATTTTCCTGCATCGTGCAGCTCTACAGATGGTGTAGCATTTAGCAGCACATGCTAACCGATCCTGCTGATTAGTGTCGCGTTCTGTCACAGACGTTCGCTTTCTACTGGCTTCAGGCCTGAGTTCAGCTCCTCCGCCTCCGCCTTCACACGGCCCGGATGTGTAATAACAGTGTTATTCACCTGACGTTTCACGAGGCCGCGTCTGGCCCTGCTCTCCACAACAGACCAGCAGGAGGCGCTGTGACGTTTTCCACTCACTAAACGTCTTGTTTCATATCTAACAGGTTTGTCGTCGTGGTCTGTCCGCGGGCTTGTGATGTCCAGAGGCGTGTCCCGTGTGTTTCAGAGCATCAGGTCTCTGTCAGTCGGGAAGTGTCCTTCTTCGTGATCTTTGACCCGGTGACCCCACAGTGACCCGTCGGTCTGCGCAGACCTTTAGTGGTCCATCACTCCTCTCTCACACACTCTCTGGTGCTTTCACCCCTAGTTAGTTTGACCAAACACACCCCTAGTTAGTTTGCGCTCTCGGACTGAGACGGACTGAGAGAAGAAGAAAAGAGATCTTTTTGGTCATGGCAGGTCGCCGGTTCAGTGTCCCTGCAAGATATTAATCAGTATTTGGGAAGACGATTGCATGCAACATTTTTGTCCAACCGACAAAAATGTATGTATTATATTGTCTTTCTTTTTCTCACAAAAAGAGGATGAAAAATGGTATAATTGGAACATATGGCGGGTTAAAGTCAAGAAAAAAACATGCACAAAGTGGCAAAATCAATCTGTATTTGAATATAGAATTACTTAAACTTAAAGAAAAATACACCAAGTATAGAAATAACAGCTTCTCGTATAACAAAAGTGTGTGTGTGTGTGTGTGTGTGTGTGTTCTTCTGCAGTGAGCATGTTGCCTCGGGCAGTGATTGATCGATTTCTGCTGGTGTTTGGCATTTCTGTGTGACGCTGTGTGTGTGTGTGTGTGTGTGTGTGTGTGTGTGAGAAGGTGATAAATACGACAGTAGCAGGTTGAAGGGCGTGGTCTCGGACACTGGCAACCCCCCCCCCCATTCCCTTATTCTCACTCTTTCCTTCTTGTTGTCGCAACGTTTTTTACTTTTTATGTGTACGTGACCAAAAGTTCATACTTCATATTCATTTATTGTTTTGAACATTTAAAATGTTTTTTATACTACAGTATACTACTATACAATATACTACTATATATTTTGTTTATTATTAATTGTGTTTATTTTTTTAGTAATTGTGTTTCATTATTATGTTATATAGATATTTTCAGTATTTACACACCGTACTAAGAGGTGTGCCAGTCCGCTTATGAATATTAATGATGCTCATCCGACCTAGGATTGGTTAGTGTGACTGGAAGCACCGCCCCTGACCTACTTTCTTCACTCTGTCATATGTTTTATTTTTTTTTTATCAGGATTTTTCTGCCCCGCGGGGTGAAAGTGTGTGTGGAATCCGTCACTGAACACGCAGTGTGTTGGATTGTTTTGTTGGTTCACTGGCAGGTTTACTGTGTGTGTGTGTGTGTGTGTGTGTGTGTGTGTGTGTGTGTGTGTGTGTGTGTGTGTGTGTGTGTGCGTGCGTTGTTTGAGATCTTTAAATCAAAGTTGTGAATATTCATCAGCACACTCTAGTGCTGCAGCGCTGCCATTGCCGTGTTTAGTCGGCTGATGATGAGGATGATGATGATGATGAGGAGGAGGAGTTTAGATTGATTTTTAGATGATTTTTGATTTTTCAAATGACTGTAAAGTAAAGATTTTACTCCGATTTTCCCATGTTGACAGATTATTCAGATAGTGACTGAGTTTTATTAAAAGTTGTATTGAGAAAATTTCCCTCATAGTCTCTACTCACTCACTCCCTTATCTGAAACTACAGACAGACAGACAGACAGAGTGAGAGAGAGACAGACAGACAGACAGACAGACAGACAGACAGACAGACAGACAGACAGAGTGAGAGACAGACAGACAGACAGACAGAGTGAGAGAGTGAGAGAGAGACAGACAGACAGAGTGAGAGAGAGACAGAGAGACAGACAGACAGACAGACAGAGTGAGAGAGAGACAGACAGACAGACAGCTAGACAGCTAGACAGCTACACTCCGCGTGACAGGCCGTGACTGTGAGACCATCAGGAATAAAACCAGCATCTTAAATACCAGGGAAAACATCTGGAAAAGTCTTGCAGCATCTGGATGATGTTTGAGTTCCTGTGGAATCACTGAAACATTTCCTCTAGTTTTTGACTTGAAGCTGAAATTACAACAGCATCATCATCATCATCATCATCATCATCCTTCAGGCAAGACCACATGAATTTAAAGACACTATCTGATTTTATACCCCCTCTCTCTCTCTCTCTCTCTCTCTCTCT
>MU204235.1:6654490-6656231 GCA_017309775.1 Paedocypris sp. Pulau Singkep | reverse complement strand
CTCTCTCTCTCTCTCTCTCTCTCTCTCTCTCTCTCTCTCTCTCTCTCTCTCACTGTCTTTCACTCTCTCTCTCACTGTCTGTCTCTCTCTCTCTCTCTCTCTCACTGTCTTTCACTCTCTCTCTCTCTCACTGTCTGTCTCTCTTTCTCTCTCTCTCTTTCTCTCACTGTCTCTCTCTCTCGTTCTCTCTTTCTCTCACTGTCTCTCTCTCGTTCTCTCTTTCTCTCTCACGGTCTCTCCTTCTCTCAGTAGACGAGCACACAATTAGCCTGATTGATCACCATCTCGTCGGCCTCCTCACACTCGGGCCCATCCATCTTATTGATTAATCTGATTGGGTCTGCCGCGGATCACCCCCGTCTTTCTTTGTAATCACGTCCCATGATGCCTCTCTTCAGGAAGTGACACGCGTGCGGGAAATGAAGGATCGGCGGTTTGATCGTTGGCTAATTGGCCTTTAGATTCTCAACTCCTGAGAGTAACGAGAATAAAATGCTACGCTTTCTAAACTCTGTCTGTCTGTCTCCTGAGAGCCGCTTGACCTTTCACCTTCAGGACCAGTCGAGACTGCTGATGGTCTGATTGGCTCGTTCGCTCGTTAGAGGATGGATCTGGTTGGGTGTGTGCGGGAGGTCAGAGGTCAGCAGCCTTCACTGACCCTCCGCTCTTCTGTCCTCAGGTGACGGATCGGTCCCTGCAGGCGTTTGCTGAGAACTGTCCTGAGCTGCAGTTTGTGGGCTTTATGGGCTGTTCCGTGACATCACAGGGCGTCATCCACCTCACCAGGGTAAGTGTGACATCATCGCCACATCACCACTCGCACTCATCCCATCTCTCGTCCTCTTTCTCTCTCTGTTTTTCTTTTTCTCACTCTCTCTTCCTCTCTCTCTCTCTCTCTCTGTCTGTCTGTCTGTCTCGCTCTCTCTTTCTCTTTTTCTCACTCTTTCTCTGTCTGTTTCTCTCTCTCTGTCTTGCTCTCTCTTTCTCTCTCTCTCTCTTTGTCTGTCTGTCCTGCTCTCTCTTTCTCTTTTTCTCACTCTCTCTTCCTCTCTCTCTCTCCCTCCCTCTCTCTTTTTGTCTGTCTCTGTCTCGCTCTCTTTTTCTCACTCTGTCTCGTTTGCTCTCTCTCTCTCTCTGTGTGTCTCGTTTGCTCGCTCTTTCTTGCTCTCTTTCTTTTTGTCTATCCCTGTCAGTCTCTCTCTCTCTCTCTCTCTCTTTCTATATAATCGTTGTTTTATTTATTAACAAACAATGCAAGTTTTGTTTGTTCTTGTCGGGTTTTTTTTTATAAACATGAGGATTGATCCACTGAGTGTGTGTGTGTGTGTGTGTGTGTGCGCAGCTTCAGCATCTGATCAGTCTGGACCTGCGTCACATCTCTGAGCTGAACAACGAGACGGTGATGGAGGTGGTGAGGAAGTGTCGCAACCTGACGTCACTCAACCTCTGCCTCAACTGGACCATCAACGACAGGTACGCTCTGACCTCTGACCCCTGACCCGTCCAGTGTAGGAGCACATGTTCTCCGTCGTTACGCTTTTCCTCCGCTAGCAGGTTAAACTCATTCAGTTTCACCCTCACTGACAGGAAGTGACATCACAGAGCTGGGGTCAGAGTTGAGGGAATCGGCCCCATTATCTCGTCTGTATTACGGCACATTAGGCCCGTCAGAGGGCCGGTAAATCTGCTCCGCACATGCTCGGTTGATCGGAAGCAGGTGGCCACCGTCAGAGGTCATGGG
>MU204235.1:6644490-6649490 GCA_017309775.1 Paedocypris sp. Pulau Singkep | reverse complement strand
GTCGCGATGGGATTTTAGGCTGAGTGTGTGGTTGTAGTAGGTAAGTAATGGTGGGACCCCACTATGATATAAATGTGTGTGTTTGATCAGTGTGTGTGACAGAGAGGGAGATGGCGAGGAGATCGTGAGTGTTTGCTGAAGAGAGATTGGAGAACGACCAGTGCTGTGACCTCATCAATCTACCCCCCCCCCGTGTGTGTGTGTGTGTGCGCGTGTGTGTGTGTCTCGACCTTCAGCGCTGCAGCGGCCTTCAGACAAAACAGAGGAGGAACATTCTGAACACACACAGAGAGAGAAAGAGACAGACTGAGAGAGTGTGTGTAAAAGAGAGAGAACGAGTTTGTGATAGAGAGACAGAGAGATTGTGATAGAGAGAGAACGAGTGTGATAGAGAGACAGAGAAAGAGTGTGTGATAAAGAGACAGAGAGAGAGTGTGTGTGTGATAGAAAGTGTGTAAAAGAGAGAGAAAGAGTGTGTGATAGAGAGAAAGAGTGTGTGATAGAGAGACAGAGAGAGGGGGGGTGATAGAGAAAGAGTGTGATAGAGAGACAGAGAGAGAGAGAGAGAGAGAGAGAGAGAGAGAGAGAGAGAGAGAGAGAGAGAGAGAGAGAGAGAGAGAGAGAGAGAGAAAGTGTGATAGAGAAATAGTGTCATAGAGAAAGGGTGTGTGTGTGCGTTTTAGAGAGAGCAAGAACACACACACACACACACACACACACACGACAATGCAACAAGTGCCCTCACTTCTCTCCGAACTTAACACACTCTTGATTATGTGAGGTGTGTAAGCGTTAAGTCGGATTAATTGAGTGGGAGGGGCTTTGCTGTTTTGGTCCCGCCCATGTGAGTTTAAACCGCCGCGGACTTCCTCCGTCAGTCAGTCGCGTTCGGACCGTGACGCTGTAACGGGACCCGACGCGCGGCCGATCGCGTCCGCTTGTGAGAGAGATGCGCGCCGGAACCAGCCCGCTTTATTGACCGTAGTGCGGCGGCGCTCAGGGCTGATGACTCGCTGAAGAAGAGCGATGTGGATCCCGCTGCTGCTGTGGACGTGTGTGCTCGGTCTGCGCGCGACGGCGGAGCGATACGCGGTCCACTGGAACCGAACCAACCCGCGGTGAGTCCGCCAGACCCGCCGGGCGAGAGTGACCGTCTGCGGCGTGCGTTTCACGTGCACTACGGCTTCATGTGTGTGTTTGTTTGTGTTTGTCCAGTCAGTTTTACTGTCTATTGCAAGTTCGTTTTTCAGACGATATTCTGTCATCGCGCGATTCTAACATTTGCGCCTCTGCTGTTTTGTTCTTTTCAGATGAAGCTAATTCGATTGTGAGTCAGAGTCATTTCTTATTTTGCAATATCGTGGGTTAATGTTTCAACACCGAATGAATAAGGCTTCTCGAAAATCAAACTCATAATTGTTTATATCAACTGCTCGGAATAAACGAAAAATAAACAGTACGAGCTGACGGCGGAAGAAAAAACGGGTCGCTCTCGTTTCATGCGTTGTGCTCATCAATAATATAACAAAACAATGTTGTTAATTATCACAATATGTATTATTAAAACAATACTTCTAATCAAGCAAGACTTTTAAATATGTATTAAAAAGACTTGTTTTAAAATATTATTATAACAATGGTTATATTTATAATAATAATAATATAACACACATAGTAATAATAATAATAATTACTATAATTATTGATTTAAAAATATCGTAATAATAGTTATTATTATTATTATATTTTAATTAGGTTCGAAGTTATGTTAAATATCCATCGTTTCAAATGCAGTTTGAAACTAATTGTGTGTGTGTGTGTGTGTGTGTGTGTGTGTGTGTGTGTGTGTGTGTGTGTGTGTGTGTGTTTTTGTTTGTTGGTTCTTCATTGAATTACGCCCTGGACGAGACTCTCGATCTCTCCAGCCTCATGAGCCAACTTAAAAAAAATCATGATCTTTAACATTTACAGTATTAATAAGTACACAATGTCAACAATTAGAGTATTTTTAAAAATGAAATACACAAATCACACAACTTGAAGAATCAATACGTGTGCAATGTAATACATGTATAAAAAAACTTAAAAAGTAAATAAATACACAAATAAGGGGAAGACGAAGGTGGGGAGGAAGATTGCGACTGGGAGCAGAAAAAATACGCCATCAATTGGAAACCTAGAATAGTCCGTTCATCCGTCACAGTATCTTAACGGAGATTCTGAGCTCCCAGCGGGTAGAGGGCGCCATTGAGCTCAATGCCAAGATGGTCATAACTAACACCTGGCATTGAAAATTGATCAACTGCCTTTTTATTTGCAAACTTGTCATGTAAATCATCCCTCACGCATTTTATGAAGATGCTTCTTTTCTACTTTTAATTGGGTAACACTCAACGCCATCGTTGGTTTGATCGCTCTTTTATGGGGGATCAAGTTAGTGCCAAAGGATTTGTGCGGACATGGTAAAACTGGCTAGAAAGTCATTAGAAAACCGTTTTCTACTAGTTAATGAAAATCTATCTATTTAATAACAATCTAGTGTAACACAGTATTATGATTACAAATATTTTAGCCACCCAATAAAATAGGATTTGAGTTCATTTTCATGTTTCGGTGTTCACACTTTCCTGAAAACACATTGCAATCACTGTATCACAAAGTAATGCGGTTGTCGTCCCGCCCCTTGCCACGCCCACCCAAATCGCCCCGCCCCTTCAGTATGTAGGTATTAAAAAGTGGTAACCCTAGGCAGAACGTTTTCAAATCCTGTTAAATTGGAGCTGTGGTACTTACTTTGGCTATTATCGCTTTTTTTTTTTTTTTTTTTAATATTTAGATGTGTTTTTTTTTAGTGTTTTTCCAAGCAGTTGTAGTTCAGTGGTAGAATCCTCACCAACCATGTGGGAAACCTAGGTTTGATTCCCGGCCTGTCAGTTCTCATTTTTCTTTGCCAGTTAAAAGTTAAAAGTTCTGGAGGGTTTGAATTTTATACATTGCCTTCAAACCGCTTCCACGCATTTTCATTGGTAGTGCTCATCCACTACCTGTGTAATATGTTTATGTGTAATAGCGTCATAAACGATAATAAAATACATTTAGAGACCATCACCTGAAAATATCTACAAGCAGTGGTTCAGTGGTAGAATTCTCGCCTGCTTCCTAGGAAATCTCGGTTTGATTCCCAGCTACTGCATCTCTCATTTTGAGAAGGTTCGAAGCATCAGTAACATATTTTGAGTTAAACAGCTGATGTTCATCTTTCCGATCCCAGCATCTCCGGGCCTTATGTGGGATGAGCTCACTGGATCCCCCAACCACTAATATACACCTAAGGGCATTTGTTGTGAATTTCGATTTTCTTTTTAATACATTATAGCCTGAAAATAATAGGTTGATGATAGTAGCTTTGGTTGACTATTTGTTGGTAGTTCATGTACTATAGTAACTGTGTGTTAGTACAGTGGTGAGGATCCCGTCTGTTAAGTGGATGACCTGGGTTCGATTCCCTAATGTGAAGAGGAGTCTTATTGTATAAATACAATAGTGTGCTAATAAAACCTGGTGTTCAGGATTTGTAGGATTTTTTTTTTAATTCTGGTTGGCAAAACTGGGACGTCCCGTGTGAGACTCGAACTCACAACCTTTAGATTAAGGTAGTGACACCTTGCCCACTGCGCCAACGAGGCTTCAACATTGAGTGCGTCTCTGGGTTAATTATTGCTGATGATAAGTTTATAGTAATTATATGATTATAATTAAGGCTTTTTTTCCCTTTTTAAATGAAATTGCACCCCTTCTCTTGTTAAATTCTTTGAAATGACGATCATCGGCAGAACGTCTATCAGGATTTGTGAATTGCTTTGTACGGATCAGTAAAAGTGGCAATAATCTCGCGAAAAATTTTCGTTCAATCTGGCCATCAAAAACGAGAAAATGCTTACCGACTTACATGATTGTCAAGTAATGACACATGCATTACTATTAAAATAATTTTTCCCAGCTTAGTTGACTTTTTTCACAATGTATGGTCAAAGAATTTTGCTATTTTACCCACTAACAGGTTAAAAACTATATACTTGGACTAAAACAAATTTTGACAAAAGGCTATACTTGGACAAAAAAAACTTTTTGACATAAAACATTGACAAAAGGCTACACTCAGACATACTTATATATATATATATATATATATATATATATATATATATATATATATAAAGCATTCACCAAAGGACATTTACTTAACACAGTACATGTACACTGTACTTAAACATAAAAATAAAAAGACTATACTTAGACATACAAATCCTAACATAAAAAATTGACAAAAAGGCTATACTAAGATGTAAAAAATATTAACATAAAAGTTTTGACAAAAGGCTATACTAAGACGTAAAAAATCTTAACATAAAAAAAATTGACAAAAGGCTATACAAAGACAAAAAAGGCTATAATTTTGACAAAAGGCCAGACATACATTTTCGACATAAAACATTGACATAAAGATATAAAGTACTGTACTTAAAAACCAAAATTTCGACAAAAGACTATACTTATACAAATAAACTTGACATCAAACATTTTAACGCAAGGCTATACGCAGCGCCACCTGTAGTCGGAATTGGTTCAAACGTGGAGCCAGAGGGCGACACGCGCCAGTTACAGTCCTGCTGGTCAAACACAAACACAGTGGCCTTGTGGTCAGTGGCTTCTACACCTGAGTGTCCTTGATCATGACACGACTCAAGCTGCCCACTGCTCCGGGTCTGTGTGTGTGGGGAGAAGAGAAGAGGAGAGGAGAGGAGAGGAGAGGAGAGGAGAGGAGAGGAGAGGAGAGGAGAGGAGAGAGAGACAGACTGACAGAGAGTAGAGAACAAGACAGAGAGAGACACAGAGAGAGAAAGAAAGAGAGAGAGAGAGAAACAGAGACAGACAGGGAGAGGGAGAGAGAGTAACAGACTGAGAGAAAAAGAAAAAGAGAGAGAGACAAATAGAGAGAG
>MU204235.1:6627607-6642895 GCA_017309775.1 Paedocypris sp. Pulau Singkep | reverse complement strand
AGAGAGAGAGAGAGAGAGAGAGAGAGAGAAACAGAGATAGACAGGGAGAGGGAGAGAGAGAAACAGACTGAGAGAAAAAGAATAAGAGAGAGAGAGAGACAAATACAGAGAGGGGGGGGGGCAAACAGAGAGAGAGAGAGAGACAAACAGAGAGAGAGAGAGAGAGAGAGAGAGGGAGGGAGGGAGAGAGCGAGTCTGTGTTTCAGGGGGATTATGTATTAGTCAGTAATGGGCTCAGGGTTTTAGGGGTCTGTCGGGGGTCTCTGTGCTGGTGCTGCTGGTTAGTCACTGGTGGGTGAGTAAAGCCTCTAAACCAGGTGGTTCAGTGGCTGCAGATGGTGTTTAGTTTGAGTGTGTGTGTGTGACACTTTAGAAAAACACAGCGAGAACTACAGACTGGTGTGTGTGTGTGTGTGTGTGTGTTTCTCACATTACTTCTGCTATTGTAACTTTTCTGCTTGAGCAGTGTCTATTAAGCACTAGAATAACATGACATGTCCGTGACCCCGTGACCTCGTGACCCCATGACCCGCACACACACAACGGCCGATATGACCCCGAAAAATTAGCACACCTTCAGCAGTGATACACACACACACACACACACACGCACAGTCCGTGTAAGCACTGGGGGTCTGTGTGTGTGTGTGTGTTTAAGCATCCCGGTGTTAAGTGTTTTATTTGGGTGTGGTCAGTTGTTTGGAGTGTTAGAGGCGTGTGATTGGAGGAAGTCTCCCCTCTTTTCTCGTGTCCCGCTGTGACTGATAATCTCAGAGTGAGGGGCTCCGCAGCGGGGGTCAGGGTCACAAAGCGGCTTTCAAGGTCACGGTCCAGGGACAGAGCTCACACGCACACACACACTCTCACGCACACACACTCTCGCTAGACTTCCTCAGAGGCGTCACTAGGTGGAGTCGTGACAAGGTTGAGAACAGCTGATAGCCATCAAGGCGGAGTCAACCGGTTGACAGGTGGACTCCGCCTCTTACACGTCTCTGGTGAAGAGCCACTCGAACCTGCTGCTGTGTAACACTGATTCAGTCTGATGAGAAACGACTCTGAGCCTGTCGCTCTCTCTCTCTCTCTCTCTCTCTGTCTGTCTGTCTCTCTCTCTCTCTCTCTCTCTCTCTCTCTCTCTCTCTCTGTCTGTCTGTCTCTCTCTCTAAATTTATGTCTCTATTTTTGTCTTTGTCTCTTGTCCTCTCTTTCTCTCTCTCTCTCTCTCTCTCTCTTTCTCTTTCTCTCGGTCTCTCTAAATTTCTGTCTCTATTTCTCTCTCTCTCTCTTTCTCTCTGTTCACCCTCTCTCAATCTGTCTCTCTCTCCCATTCTCTCTCAATCTGTCGCTCTCTCTCTCTCTCTCTCTCTCTCTCTCTCTCTCTCTCTCTCTCTCTCTCTCTCTCTCTCTCTCTCTCTCTCTCTCTCTCTCTCTCTCTCTCTCTCTCTCTCTCTCTCTCTCTCTCTCTCTCTCTCTCTCTCTCTCTCTCTCTCTATCTTGCTGTCGTTCTCTCCGTCTGTCTCTCTATCTCTGTCTGTCTGTCTCTCCATTTCTCTGTCTTTCTCTTCATGTCTCTCGCTCTCATCATCATGTAGCGCTGACCGTGTAGCGTTTCTTCAGTCCAGCTGTGAGCTGCTGTTTGGGGTCAGAGGGGTCGGGTGCTGTAGGGTGTGAGTGGACAGTGAGACACGCCCCGTCCTGTCCTGTCTGCTGCGCTGTGTTTACAACCTGTTCAGAGAGAGAGAGAGAGAGAGAGAGAGAGAGAGAGAGAGAGAGAGAGAGAGAGAGAGAGAGAGAGACAGAGAGAGACAGAGAGAGAAAGTTAAAGTAAAATGTGTGTGTGTGTGTGTGTGTGCTGTGACCGTGTGTGTGTGTGTGTGTTGTGTGTGTGTGTGTGTGGCAGGTTCCAGCGTGGAGACTATCAGGTGGACGTGTGCATTAATGATTACCTGGACGTGTTGTGTCCGCACTACTCTGCGTCTGAGGAGAGGACGGAGCGCTACGTGCTGTACATGGTGAACTATGACGGCTACAGCACGTGTGACCACAGCGCTAAAGGCTTCAAGCGCTGGGAGTGTAATCAGCCGAGCCACGCCCCCGGACCCCTCAGGTTCTCCGAGAAGTTCCAGCTCTTCACACCCTTCTCCCTCGGCTTCGAGTTCCGCCCCGGACGCGAGTATTACTACATCTGTGAGGAACACACACACACACACTCATTCTTGCTTTTATATCATAGTGGGGTCCCACCATTACCTGACACCACCCCAAAACACACACTCACACTCGACTGTGACTTAATAATAATAATAATAATAATAATAATAATAATAATAATAATTTATTATATATAATTTTTAAACATTTAATCATTTTTTACTCTGTGTGTGTGTGTGTCACAGCCCCCATGATCACAGAAACCGGGAGACGCTCGTGTCTGAAGCTGAAGGTGTTCGTCAGACCCCCGAGTGAGTGGGTGGTGTGTGGGGTTTGATTGACAGGTGGGCGGAGCCTCACTCACTCTCTGTTCTGTAGGTGGATGTGAGAAGATCCTGGGTGTGAGTGACCGGGTTTTTGTGAACGATAAATTGGACGATGCGCTTGAGCCCAGAGGTCAGAACCTGTCTCTCTCTCTCTCTCTCTCTCTCTCTCATTCTTTGTTTGTCTCTCTGTGTCACTCTCTGTCTGTCTCTCTCTCTCTCTCCGTCTCTCTTTTTCTTTCACTGTTTCTCTTACTCCCTTTCGCTCATTCTTTGTCTCTCTCTCTCTCTCTGTCTCTGTCTCTCTCTTTTTTGTTCTCTCTCTCTCTCTCTCTCTCTCATCATTAGAGAACATGTTTGTTTTTCACCGTTCTTCCAGACGACTCTGGTCATGAGGCGGAGTCCTCCCGGAGGGGCGTGTCCACCTCGGGCCCTGGGCTCCAGACGTCGCGGCCCCTGCTGGCCCTGCTGCTTGTTGCTCTGCTGTTGTAGCCTCGACGTCCCTGTGGATCCACCAGGAGCCATCGAGACCACAGGAGGAACTTTATAACCAGCCAATCAAATGCAGGACATGGAAGGGGTGGAGTCTCATACTGGTTGGCTGTGCTAGCCATCGGCTCTTCTGTGATGAATGACTGACAAGAATGATTTTGTATTTTATAAAATAAATCTGCCGCGACGTGTGTATATTTTGTAAATTTGATGACGGAACATGTTCCCAGGAAAAATAAAAAATGGTCATGGTCATTCTGTGTGGACGGTTTAGGGTCACACGCTGACCATAGGTGTGTGTGTGTGTGTGTGTGTGTGAGTGAGACTGTTTGGATGGAAGGATGTAAATGAGAGAATAAAACTTTACTTACATTCATTAATAACATAATTATATTGATGATTAAAGCATCAACATAATCGACCTAAAGCTAGTTCAAGTTTATTTATATAGCGCTTTTCTTAGTTTTAATGCAAAGTCGCTATGCAAATTAGGGGAAAAAATTGTCTTTAAAAAAGAAATATGTAGCTAGTAACAATAAAGTCACGACATCATAATTTTAAGACGTTCCTAGGGTCGGGAGCCGTGTTCTGTCTGTTTCTGATTGATGTCTTTAATAGAAACTAATGACGTTCCTACTATATTCCAGACATTAATCAGCGCAAATGTCGTTCGTAACTGCAGGTTTTAGTCTTTGGTGGATCGTTTCACCATTGTATTTAAATCTCATAATCTTGTGCAGTTCTGCAAAACAAATTTGTCAAATCAAATTCTGTGTGTCGAATCAACATTTCTGCCGTTAAGATGAACTTGACCTCCACTGACCTCGGGTGACCTCTCCGCTCTTCTTGAGCTGTAGGAGACGCGTGTCAGCTCTGAAGGGTCCGTGACAGAGCCAATGAAAAGCGTTCCCGCTGGTGGTGTGAGGAGACTCCAGATGGGCAGCGGAACACAGGCTGAATGCTGAAGACCTTCATGAGGGAAACTACAACCACTAGGACAAGAGCAGATGACCCCACACGTGTGTGAGGATGGATTGCTGGACAGAACTTACTGCTCATTTCTACAAACAAATCTGGAGCATCTCAGACAAACTAAAGTTTCTCACCTTGGGAATTTGTAAAGGCTTCGGGCTCGTTCTTGATACAGGTGGTTTCCTGGTGGCAGCAGCATCAGCACCAGCTCCTCCATCACTTGCTTGTGTGTGTGTGTGTGTGTGTGTGTGTGTGATTCCATAAATCACTGAAACGTTGCTCAGAAACTCATCTGTTCCCTTAAGATCTGGGAGAATTTGAGAGACGGACAAGGTCAAAGGTCAACACCACATCGCCTCACCAAGAGCGAAATCTCCAGTGATGACCGAATCATTTCCTGAGAGGGAACACAATCTGATTTTGATTTAAATTATCTGTCACATGACCTCTCTCTCTCACTTTCTTTCTGTCTGTCTGTCACTGTCTGTCTCTGTGTGCGTCTCCCTCTCTCGTTTTATTCTGCTAACCAACGTTATCCACAATAGAGAGAGAGAGAGAGATGGAGAGAGCGTGGAATTTGTTGGCTAGTAGAATCCGTTTCTCTTATGAAGGTTCAGGATCAAATATCCTGCAGGTTCATTGGCTGAAGAAGCCTGAACTGTAGCGACTTCATTTCCTTAAATTCATCTTGGTGATGGATGCGCTGATATTACTGCTGTTCTCTCCGGAGAGGCGCTGGAGATTTCCGCTGGAAGATGATGATGATGATGATGATGATGATGATGATGAAGACTTGGTGGATATTGATGAGCTGAACTGGATGAAGTCAGAAGACATTAGTGCTGAATCCAGGTCGAGAGAGAGAGAGAGAAATAGACAGAGACAGAGACAGAGACAGAGACAGAGACAGAGAGAGAGAGAGAGAGAGAGAGAGAGAGAGAGAGAGAGAAGTGGAGAGACAGAAAGAGAGAGAGAAAGAGGTGGTACATAGAGAAAGAGAGACAGAGAAAGAGAGTGAGAGAGAGAGGGGGAGAGAAAGAGAGGAGACAGAGAGAGGAGTGATACAGAGAGGAGTGGTACATAGAGAGAGAGAGAGACATAGAGACAAAAGAGGAGAGAGTGAGACACAGAGAGAGGAGTGGCACAGTGTGTGTGTGTGTGAGAGAGAGAGAGAGAGAGAGAGAGAGAGAGAGAGAGAAGTGGTGTATAGAAAGAGAAATAGAGGTGAGGGAGAGAGAGAGAGAAGTGAGAGAGAGAAGTGAGACAGATAGGAGACAGAGAGAGAGAACGAGAGGAGCGAGACAGTGATGAGAGCGGAGTGGTGACACACACACACACACACAGTATAGTCAGGCGTACGGAGTAAGCAGTACAGCGACAGCATCATGAGTAAAATGTGATTCCTCTCTGGCCTGTGGAGATAAGAAAAGTCAATAAGAGTCGGACCCCTGAACGGCCCCTGGAGAGTCCGGCCCCTGGTGAGGAGCCTGTGATTGACACTGACTATAATGCCGCGGGGAAAGTGAGAAGAGCGTAAAGATCCTGTTTAACCTTGATCCACCTGAACCAAACCAGAACAGTGCTGGAACACACTTGAGCGCTGTATTTTAACAATTATAAATTAAATGTTTGTTTTGGTGAAAATGTCAATTTTTTCTGGGTGAAGGTTGAAGGTTGAAACTGATGACGGTTCCACAGGACTGAGGGAAATGTGTGTGTGTGTTGAAGTTTAATGTAAGTGTGTCAGTATAACCACTAGGGGCAGAACTGAGACTGCAGAATAAGAGATTTGTGGTGTTTTTTTGGTTCCTCTGAGAAGAAACAGAAACACTGACACACACACACACACACACACACACACACACACACACACACACACACACACACACACACACCTCAGTCGTCACCTCGTTACGTCTCCATCCATCAGCGCGGGAATCAGCGCTCCTCCGCTCGGGACCTTCTGCCGCTGGACTGACTGGATCCTGCGAAGACGTTTCTGGAGGTCTGAAGGCCCGAGCTTGATTTATGGCTCCGCAGCTGTACAAACATCAGGGCGCGCTCCCGTCCTCTCAAGATTTGTTACCGGGAATCCAGACGCGCAAATAACGAGCCGCGGTAAATTATTCAGTGCGAGTCTGTCACGTGACCAACCTGCGGCTTCACCCGCGTGATTCAGACATCAGCGTCAATCAGAGAGAGAGTGAGAGAGACAGACAGACAGACACAGAAAGAGAGTGAGAATGAAAGAAAGAGAGAGAGAGAGACAGACAGACAGAGAGGGAGAGAGAGATACAGACAGAAAGGGAGAGAGAGATACAGACAGAAAGGAAGGAAGAGAGAAATGGAGAACGAGAGACAGACTGAAAGGGAGAGAAACAGAGAAAGAGAGACAAAGAGAAAGAAGAAAGAGATAGAGACTGAGTGAGAGATAGAAAGAGACAGAGAGGGAGAGAGACAGACAAAATGTGAGTAATAGTCTAGAAGAGTCGGGGGAGAAAGAGAGACACACACAGAAAGAGAGAAATAGAGACAGAAAGAGAGAGAGACAGACTGGAAGGGAGAGATACAGAGAAAGAGACAGGCAGAAAGGTAGAAAGAGATAGAGCGTGGGGGAGACAGAAAGGGAGAGAGACAGACAGAGATAGAGAGACACAGAAATGGAGAGAGAGAGAGAGAATAGACACCGAAAGGGTGAGAGTAAAGGAGAGAAGGGCGAGAAAGAGAGGGGGGTGTGGATAGAGCGAGACAGAGAAAAGGAGAAATAGAGACAGACAGAAAGGGAGAGAGAGAAAAAGAGAGAGACAGACAGAGAAAGAGACAAATGCCAACATAAGTATATATCTGCAAGCCTAAGATAGAACGGGCGTGTTTCATCAGAAGCCACGGTGGTCCGGTCACGGGTCGCTGGGACGCTCCAGGAAAAAGGAAAGACCCTGACGGTCCACTGACATCACCACATCTGCCAAACACATCCAGAGTGAAGCCCAGAAGACCCTGGACCCACCACAGCTGACCTCTGACCTCCAGCAGAAAACACCAAGATTGAGACCAGCGGGACGAGGCCTGTGACCTTCACCAGGACCATCTTAAACCGTTTCAGATCAGAAGGGTCAAACAAGGTCAGTGGATTCATCAGGCCACGCCCACCTCGCAGCATCTGCAAGGGACACAGTGACGACACCGCGGAGATAACTAGAGACCACGCCCACTCACCTGACAAGTCCTGGGAGGGGGTGTGGTCTTTATAACCAACATCTCCTCTACATTTATGACATGATGACGTGCCGTTCTCACCCGAGAACTTTTGAGGATAAAAGCGGTAGAATAATGAACGAATTATTCCCTTCCTTATCCCTTATCCCTTCCTGAACGAATACCAGAACATCCGCCACCGCCCCCTGCTGGACTGATGGAGCAGTGACGCGCAGACCAAGAAAAGTCGGACTTTTGTTCAATTAAAGGCAAGTGAAGTGATGATGAAGAACAACATTTTAATGCAAACACACTGCTCAGATGTACTGTTGCTCGACGGGAACGCAAAGGTGAAAAACTTAAAATAAACTTAATAAACAGTTAAATCAAGACTAGACAAAACAAGAGTTTGAAGAGCTTCGGAGCTTCTCATCGGTCGGAGCCGGAGACGCTCTCCTTCTGCTGCAGCTTCAGGATCAGCTCCAGAAGGTTCATCTGCATCGCCACCTCCTGACACACACACACACACGCACACACAGACAGGATGTGATGCGGGCGTGTCCAGGCACACTGACCCTGAGCTTCACTCTCACTGTCTCTTTATAACAATGTCACGAGCTTCTGCTGCTTTGCGATTGGACAACCCCAACCAATCACAGTCTCTGTATGGAATCAGTGCCAAAATGATCCAATGTAAATTTCTAAGAAATCAGAAATTCTTCCTATTTGTTTATTTTTTTATTTGCACGCTTCACGTTTTCGTAACCTTTTTTTTTTTCACTTCCAATTTTTTCGTTTGTTTGTTGTTTTTTTTTGTTCGTACTTCTGGCACCAGCTTCATGTGAGGCTTCTCTTACTCTGATTGGCTGGTGAGAATGTGATTGGCAGCTGCTTGACAGTATCATTCATCTCTATTTTAATAGTAGTTTACAATAAACTAATTAATGTTGTTTTTTTAGCACATTATGGCAAAATCATTGTGGTGGCAGACCAATTCAGATTAATAGTAGACAGTTTCAACACATAAATATATGTATTTTGTTACCTTGTCTGTGTTGTGCAGAGAAGGTCCCGAAGGGGAAATACATTATTATTATTATTATTATTATTATATTATTAATAATAATAAAAACAATGACGCAATGTTCAGTTTGTTTTAAAAACAATAATTCCGTAATAACCAGAATTTCACTACTGTTGGATATATACTCTGACGATGCTCCGATTCTGAATGCTTAAGCACTTGCTAAACTCCTCCCACACTTCTTAATAGCTGCCGATTGCATTCTCACCAATCAGAGTAAGGTGATCCCCACGTGAGCCCAGAAGTCCAAACGCAAAATGAAAAAATCTGAACTGAAAAGCAACGTTTCAAACAAAATGAAAGAAAATAAAAATTTGAAGCATTTTAGCTTGTTTTTTAGAGCGACAGGCAGGGCTTTGAATGCGCTCTCTGAATCTGACCCCTGACCTCTCATCTCTCCGTAAACACTGACCTGCGGGTTGGTGGTGAGGTAGAAGCCTGGAACACCGGCCTTCTCCAGCGTGTTCTGCTGGTCCACGACCTTCTGGTCCATCTCACTGACGATCTTCTCGTCCATCATGCGCTGCTCGTCCTTCACGCGCTGGTCCAGTGCCTGCGGAGGCGTGGCGCGTGAGAGGCGTGTCTGAGGGCGGAGGGCGCGCTCACCTCCACTTCCCCGCGCTGGCTGCTCCTCATGAGCACGAGGTTGTGGGACCTGCAGCCCTGAAGACCCAGTCTGTGTCTGCGCAGCTGCTCCTGCTTCAGCCCTGCGACCCAGACCTGATGTTAGCGCACACACACACACACACTAGAGTCGTACACACACACACACATTCACTACTTCGCAGATTTTTTTCTTTAAGACCAAAAGCAATACATTGCGGACTTTCCGGAAATTTCCAAAATGAAAATGCCACCGAAAAACGACGATGATGATTGCTGTGAAGCGGACTCTTCTCGATATGTTGAAACAAGGCAGAAGTTCGAATCCATCCAAGAATACGTATAAATACAATTTAACATATAAATCCTTCTATATAAGTTAAAGGTTTAACTAAGAGAAACATATAAATACGTTTGTAAATATATGGTGTCACTGCTTTGCGGATTTTCAGCTTTCGCGGTCGGGCTCGGAACCCATCTACCGCGATAAACGAGGGTTCACTGTATTTCAGATTGTATTTGCGCGAGACGCAATATTTAAAATAAAAAGTCATCGTTAGTTTGATCGTTCTTTATATGGGTTCAAGTCAGTGCCAAAAAGATTTGTGCAGACGTGGTAATGACAGTGTGAATATCATCAACAAATTATTTCATTAATTGCCAAATAATGGTAAAATGGCAAGATATTGGCATTACTGGTGGAATACCGTTTTCTACTAGTTTTAAATATAAATAGATAAATATTATTTAAATATATGTATTTAATATTAATTGAGTAAAACCATGTCAACAACTGAAAACACAGTGAAATGACTGGCTAAAATCAAACTTTTTCTCATTTGGTCTGGTTTTCACACGCAGCACTACGCCCACGAGTAAAGAAAATAAATGAGTAAATCGACTTTCCATATTTTTTGTTAAATTAGTAATAGGCTATATTAAAACTGTACTAGCTAATGCTTGTCGCTGTTTTATGTATGTGCTGTTTCCATGTTTGGAAAATATTAGTTCCACTAATATTTTAGCCACCCAATAAAAGATGATTTGAGTTTATTTTCACGTTTCGGTGTTCATACTTTCTGATAACATATTTTAAATTTACGTTGTTGTCACGCCCACCTACCATCGCCACGCCCTCTATAGTGTGCGTCCTTTATTTTTGGGTGTTGTAACGCGCACACACACACACGCACACACACACACACACACACACACACACCTCTGTGCTCGCTGTGCAGCTTCTGCCGCTGGTTGTACAGGTTCCTCTCCGTCAGGTGCTGGATGTCCAGCAGACCCCGCACGATCTCGTACACGGTGCCGTCGATGAGCGCCTGAGCCAGGTCACTGAGCGTGCTGTACGACAGCCGCTGCTGGAACGAGCTGTGGAGAGGCGATGAGGTCACGGCGATGACGCGCACCTGTGGCGGTGACGTCACGTACCTGGGCAGGTCCTTCACCAGCAGCTGCAGCTCCGACAGCAGGTAGTAATGTCTCTGCTGAGCGTCAGTCGCCCTGCGGTCCGAATCCATCGCGCTGTTGAACACACAAACCTCGGAACAGTTCGTTTACCTGACGGAGGCTCCGGTTCCGGTTCCCAGACGCAGCGAAAGTTCTGACCATCGCGAACCAGCCAAGCTTTTTTTGCATTGAGCCGGTGCGCGTGCGCACTGCGCAGGAGAGACCGCTCGGGGTCCGTCGGTGAGTGGGGCTGCCTTATAATGCGCCTGAACAGAACTCAAACATAAACGACGAACTACTGTTTAGCTGCCAATAAAGACACACTTTACAAGCAAGTTTAAATCAGGAATGGGCAAACTAAGACCACATGCGGTTAACAAACGTTTTAATCCGGCCCGCCGAATTTGTAAAAAATTAAGTGAATGTCAGAACTTTTTTTTTCTTCCTCAGTCAGATATTCTGTTGTACATTTTCTTCTTTTTTTTTTTAATCATATATTTTGTCCAAGATTTTTTTTCTCTCCAGTGAGCTGATGTTGCCAAGCACTCCATCAATCTGCTCCCGCCCCTTAATTACAGACAGAACATAATAAGTAAATAAACATGCATAAATTAACATAAGCAACACTGCACACACTAAAAACAGATAAACATATTACACCGCACACATAATAATGGACATAAACACCCATAAATAAACTGCGCTGCACACATTATAACACCGCTTCAATTCACCAGTTCAGATTGTGGAATCTTATAGCAGAGTTTACATATACAATAATAAACAAAACAAAGTATAAGAATTAGTATTAGACTAGCTGAATATACATATACACGCTGATAAAATATCATAAGACTAAATAGTAATTTAATTTGTATGTCCGCGGTTGGGTGTAGTGCGCGCTCTCGCCGGCAGAGGTCGCTGTTTCCTCGGCGCCGGCGCCTCTCTGAAGTCTCCCGTCACATCACGACCCACGCGCGCGCACGAAATGACTGTTCAGTCCGAGAAGACCGAGCCACAGAATGGAATAACACAGCGCGGAAGAACTGGAGAAGGACGCCTGGAAACTTCTGTATGGACCGACCGCATCAAGCCCTACAGATTCTATAGGTTCTGAACAGATGCGCTTAATGGTCTGTCTTCTTGAAGGAGAAAGGTGGTGGTGTGTGATCAGCGGCGCGGATGAGAAGATGTGTGTGTGTGAAGGAAGATCTCAGTGACATGACGCTCTCCTCATCATGGCCACACACACCTCTCTGTACTTTCGCATCGTGGAGGGTCGGAACCTTCCGGCCAAAGACGTGTGAGTCCAGCAGAACCTTCACACACACACGGACACACACACCTGATGACGGACACCTCGTGATGTTTGTGCTCTCTGTCTCCAGCTCGGGCTCCAGCGACCCTTACTGCACTGTCAAAGTGGACGACGAGACTGTGGCCAGGTGAGTGACACACCCCTGTGTGTGTGTGTGTGTGTGTGTGTGTGTGTGTGTGTGTGTGTGTGAGCTTACAGGTTCTTCTGAAGCTGATGATTGACAGCGATGTGATGACGGATGGTTCTGCTGTTTATAGCATCATAATGTTGCCATGGAGACCAAGCCGCAGAGTGAAGAATGTGTGTGTGTGTGTGTGTGTGTGTGTGTGTGTGTGTGTGAGAGAGAGAGTGATGGTAAGAGCAGCTCGCTCGCCCGCTGGTGTAGTGACACACCTGGTGTTTCAGAAGCGTTTGAAATGGAAATGATCAGGCGTCGCTTTTCAGAAATCAGAGGAATTGATGGACTGTTTTCCATCACTTACGGGTTTTAAGCGGCGGGCTGTATCCGGGCAGAGTGACCCGAGAGCCCCCTGACCGCCCACACACCACCTTGTGTTGTTTTACACGTGTGACACACTGATTACCCTCAGCAGAACCGCCACCGTCTGGAAGAACCTCAACCCCTTCTGGGGAGAAGAATTCAGCCTTCAGCTGCCCAAGAGCTTCCACAGCCTCAGCTTCTGTGTGATGGATGAAGACACTATAGGGTGAACACACACACACACATAGTCATAGTGATAATCACAGCCATTTACTTAACAACAACAACCAGATGATCAAATTAATAAAAAGTCACAATTCTCTTACATATTCACACGTGCGCTTTGAGACAGTTAAAACTGTGAAAATTGCCTTACAAATGCTCCCAACTTGAACTTGAACACACACACACACACTCTCTCTCTCTCTCACGCTCTGTCTCACTCACTTACTCACACACACACACACACTCTCTCTCTCACGCTCTGTCTCACTCACTCACTCACACACAAACACTCACTCTCTCTCTCACTCACTCACTCACACACAAACTCTCTCTCTCTCTCACACACACACACACACACACACACACACACACACTCTCTCTCTCTCTTCCTGTCTCACTCATTCACTCACACACACACACTCTCACATTCACACACACACCCACTCACTCTCTCTTCCTCACACCCTCTCTCTCTCTCTCTCTCTCTCTCTCTCTCTCTCTCTCTCTCCTTCTCTTTGTGCTGCTGTGTCACAGGCATGATGATGTCATCGGTAAGATCTTGCTCAGCAGAGACTCTATCGCGGCGCAGCCCCGAGGTGAGTGTCCAGTGTTAAAGTGCCGGGGCGTGAGTGGGTTAGCGTGGTGGTGTGTGGCAGGTGTGGAGGGCTGGATGAACCTGAGTCGTGTGGACCCTGATGAGGAGGTGCAGGGGGAGATCTGTGTGTCTGTGGAGCTGCTGTCCTCACGTCTGCGCTGTCACGTCATCGCCGCTCGGTGAGACACACACACACACACACTCTCACGGGCGCCCTGGACAAGCGTGTGTGTGTGTGTGTGTGTTGTCTGCTCCAGAGATTTGGCTCCTCGGGATATTTCTGGCACCTCGGATCCTTTCACCAAACTCATCTACAACAACCTGAGCGCGGAGACATCGGTGAGAGACACAACATGACTGAGAGTGTGAAGGCTTCTCTCTCTCTCTCTCTCTCTCTCTCTCTCTCTCTCTCTCTACCACTCTCTGTCTCTCTCTCTCTCTCTGTGTGTGTGTGTGTCTCTCTCTCTCTCTCTCTCTCTCTCTCTGTGTCTCTCTCTCTCTCTCTCTCTCTCTCTCTTTCACTGCCTCCCTGTCTCTCTCTATATATCTCTCTCTCTGTCTCTCTCTATATCTCTCTCTCTCACTCTCTCTCTCTCACTCCCTCCCTCAATCTCTCCTCACTCATGAAGATCATAAAGAAGACGCGGTTCCCGCACTGGGACGAGACTCTGGAGCTGCGTGTGGATGGAGGAGAGGAGGACGGGAACGTCACGCTGCAGGTCTGGGACTGGGACATGGTGGGAAAGAACGACTTTCTGGGGAAGGCAAGAAAAAAGCAAGAAACACACACACACTCTCTCTCTCTCTGTGGTTTGTAACTGGACTCTGTGTTCCAGGTTGAGTTTCCTCTCTCTCGTCTGCGTGCGTCTGGGATACACGGCTGGTTCCGACTGCTGCCGCTGGGAAACATGGAAAACGATGCTGGGTGTGTGTGTGTGTGTGTGTGTGTGTGCGCGCGCAAAAGACGAGTGTGTTTACTTTCCTTCTGTTACTGCTGACACAACATGTAGACAGACAGTGTAACACACACTCGTACAAATGTGAGCAGGTATTACATGTGTGTGTTGTAAATGTCTCTCTGTCTGTCTTTCTCTCTCTCTCTTCTGTCTCTTTGTCTCTCTCTCTCACTCACACTCTCTGTCTCTCGCTCTCTTTCCTGTATGTCTCTTTGCCTCTCTTACTGTCAAACTTCCTTCTGTTTGTTTGTGTCTCTCTCTTCTGTCTGTCTGCCTCTCTCTCTTCATCTGTTTCTCTCTCCCTCACTCTCTCTTCTGTCTTTCCTTCTTTCTTCGTCTGTCTCTTCATATCTCTCTCTCTCCCTCACTGTCGTTCTCATTGTCTTTCTTTCTCTCTCTCTCTCTCTTCTGTCTTTCCTTCTCTCTTCGTCTGTCTCTTCATCTCTCTCTCTCTTCATCTCTCTCTCTCTCTCAGGGGGAAGCTGGGTGCTCTGCGGCTGAAGGTGAGACTGGTGGAGGAGAGGATTGTTCCGTCCGTGTATTATCAGCCTCTGCTGGATCTGCTGGTGGAGACTGTTCTCTCTCCATCCAAGGTGAAGCTCCTTCACCTTCATACCTTCCTCTGCTCCTTCCCCTGACCTTCATGAGACGTGTGATGGACAGGTGGACGACCCTTCACCTCTGACCCTGCTGGAGGAGGTCACCGGGGTGGAGAGACGGCAGGACATCGCCATGACGCTGGTGAAGCTGTTTCTGGGTCGAGGGCTGGTGGTGCCGCTTCTGGACCACTTGAGCACCAGAGAAATTCACAACACGGGTAGAGCAGCGAGATGTGTGTGTGTGTGTGTGTGTGTGTGTGTGTGTGTGCGCGAGTGTGTCGGGCTAGACAACAAAGTGTCCATGTTTCCATAGCAACTCCTCAGGAAGAAGCTTCAGATGGTGGTAAGATGTGAATGTCCTTTAGCAACAGAAAAGATTAAAGAGAAAAACACACACACAACTAACTCTATAGCTCAATCTGAGGCAGTGATAGCGAGATTAAAGTAACTACAGTCACCAAACTTTTACAATGTGGGTGTGTGTGTGTGTGTGTGTGTGTGTGCCCAGCTGATCCAAATACTCTGTTCCGGTCCAACTCTCTCGCCTCCAAAGCCATGGAGCAGTTCATGAAGGTCAGTGTTACTCTCTCTCTCTCTCTCTCTCTCTCACACACACACACACACACACACACACACACACACACACTCGCTTTGAGAAGCATCCACTGTACGCACGTGTGTGTGTGTGTGTCAGCAGGCGGTCGGGATGCTGTACCTGCATGAGCTCCTGAAGCCCATCATCAACCGCATCTTTGAGGAGAAAAAATACATTGAGCTCGACCCCTGTAAGATCGACCTGAACCGCTGCAGGTGAGAGAGAGAGAGAGAGAGAGAGA
>MU204235.1:6602038-6613142 GCA_017309775.1 Paedocypris sp. Pulau Singkep | reverse complement strand
CTGGACCCCGACGACCCCGAGACGGAGCAGGCGCGACTCCTGCGGCTGTTCAGCGGACGCACTCGCCTGCAGCGCCTCAGCGCCGTCAACGCCGCCTTCGGCTTCCGTCTGTACCGGAAACTGCGCAACCGACGGGAGCCCGGCGACAACATCCTGCTGGCACCCGCGGGCGTGTCCATCGCCATGGGCATGGTGGCGCTGGGCCTCGGGCCGTCTGCGCAGGAGCAGCTCTACCGCACCCTGGGCTTCAGCCATCTGGTCAACGCCAGCGTCCACTACGACAACGCCACGGTCCACAAGCTCTTCCGCAAGCTCACGCACCGGCTCTTCAGGAGACACTTTGGCTGCACCTTGCGCTCGGTCAACGACTTGTTCGTGAAGCGGAGCGTGGAGATCCGTGACGTCTTCCGCAGATCAGTCAAGAACTTTTACTTTGCCGAGCCGCAGACGGTGGATTTCGCCGACCCGGCTTTCGTGGCCAGAGCAAACCGGCGCATTGAGAAGATGACCAGAGGGTTGATGCAGGAGCCGCTGAAGAGCGTCCCACCCGAGACCACGGTGATGCTGCTCAACTCCCTCTACTTCAAAGGTGAGTCCTGCTCGGGTGAGCGAGGAGCTTGAGGTGAGTCCTGCTCGGGTGAGCGAGGAGCTTGAGGTGAGTCCTGCTCGGGTGAGCGAGGAGCTTGAGGTGAGTCCTGCTCGGGTGCGCGAGGAGCTTGAGGTGAGTCCTGCTCGGGTGAGCGAGGAGCTTGAGGTGAGTCCTGCTCGGGTGCGCGAGGAGCTTGAGGTGAGTCCTGCTCGGGTGAGCGAGGAGCTTGAGGTGAGTCCTGCTCGGGTGAGCGAGGAGCTTGAGGTGAGTCCTGCTCGGGTGAGCGAGGAGCTTGAGGTGAGTCCTGCTCGGGTGAGCGAGGAGCTTGAGGTGAGTCCTGCTCGGGTGAGCGAGGAGCTTGAGGTGAGTCCTGCTTAGGTCGGGTGTAATCTCAGGCGAATGTCTACATGCAGGTACGTGGGAGACGAAGTTCCCGAAGGAGCTGACGCACTACAGGAACTTCCGCGTGAGCGAGAAGCGGCAGGTGCGTGTGCCGATGATGCAGAACAGAGGCAGCTACGAGGCGGTGACGGACCTTCAGCTGGACTGCGACGTGCTGCGGCTGCCCTACAGCGGGAACACCAGCATGATCCTCGCCGTCCCGCAGAAGCTGTCGGGCATGAGGGCGCTGGAGCAGAACATCTCGCCCACGCTCCTCAACAAGTGGCTGCTCAGCCTGAGCAACAGGTAAAGCTCCGAAGCGGAAGCGGAAGGGTCCTGACCGCGCCCCTGCCCTTCCAGGACCCGCGAGGTGCTCCTGCCCCGATTCAGGCTGCAGCAGGACCACCAGCTCATCCGGCACCTGAAGGAGATGGGCCTGACGGAGCCCTTCAGCGCCGCCGCCGACTTCACGCGCATGACCTCACACGAGGTCACCGTCGACTGGGTAAGGGTGGAAGCTGACACGACCCCTGACCTTTCATCCTTCCCTCTCTGTTTCTCCACTCACTTTTCACACATGCGCTCTGAGGTGATTGTAACTGAACTTGAACTTGAACTCTTCCTCCGTCAGTTCCAGCACCAGGCCAGCATCACGGTGAACGAGGAGGGGACGGAGGCCGCAGCCGTGACACACGTGGGCTTCATGCCGCTCTCCACACAGACGCGCTTCTCCGTGGACCGGCCCTTCCTCTTCCTCATCTACGAGCATCGCACCGGCTGCGTCGTGTTCATGGGCCGCGTGGTTGACCCCACACAAGCATGACGCGCGCACACACACACACACACGTTTAGAAATAAATGAATATGATGAATCAGAAATGAATCAGGCGTCTTGATGATGGGATCTTCATCACGATCTAGATGGGATGAAGATCGGGAGACTTGAAGATTGGAAAATAAAATTCTCATTTGATCCGACACCAAATGCTTAAATACATCAAGCAAATCTCATGCTACACACAGGTTCAGTGGAAGCATCTGTACATTTACGTGCGTTTGTCACGTGTGTGTCAGTGTGTATGTGTGCATTATTAGATTACTAGTGCATTATGTACACTAGAACCAACTTTATTCAATTCAATTCAATTCAATTCAAAAAACTTTATCCATCCCCAGGGGGAAATAGCTTTTTCGGTTACAGTTGCTCACACAAAAGAGAAATATAATAATAATAATAATAAAAGAAACAAAAAATAGAAATGTACACGTGCATAAAATGTATTATCATAAAGTGTGTTATCATAAAATTAGAAAATGTTAGTATTGTTGAAAAAACACTGAACCGTAAAAAAAGAAATTGGAATGTGTAACAGTAATAGCATTGGCTAAAAATCCTCACAGAACCTCGTTAGAAAAACTCCCCCTGTGGGCGTGGCGTCACGTGACGTCACCGCGACAACCCCGGAAGCTGCTTCAGCAAAACAGTCAGCTGATAGCGCGCGAGCGGTCAGCGCGTCCGACTCACTCCAAACACATTGTTCCACGTCGTAGTTTCTTTAATCGTCTCTTCGGCGATCGACACTAACGTATGTGTGCGACTCTCTTAAAAGCTGCTGCTATTTGCATGTTTATACCGTGAGCGAGTGTTAGCCGATGTCCGTTAACAACGTTCCGGTTTCTGATTGGACGACTCCTATCTGCTATCTCCTGAACTAAATTCTCGTGACGTGTTGATCAGGTAACCGATTAGATAACTCACGTTCACCTTTTTGTTGATTTCCGTGCCGTGTGACGTCATCACAAGGTTTCCACAGCAGCCAATCACAGCATGTCCGCCTATCCCAATTCCCACAACCCTTTCGCTGATGATGAGGAGGAGGAGGATGAGGCGGCTGGCAGGGGTTCGAGCGTGGAGCAGGACCCGGAGGAGAGCAGCCTGAGCGCGGCCGAGCGGAGGCAGAGACACCTGCGACAGGAAGTGATGCGTACGGCACAGTCAGCGGTGGACAGCAGTCATCGCTCGCTCGGCCTCATCTACCAGTCAGAGAAAGTGGGATCAGAGACGGCTGAGGTGAGAGGACGAGTGCACCCCACCAGCACTTTACCCCTGTCTGTCTCTCTCTTACTCTCTCTCTCCGTCTGACTCTCTCTCTCTCTCTCCCGCCCTCTGTCTCTTTCTCTGTCTGTCTGTCTCTCTCTTCTCTGTCTGTCTCATTCTCCATATGTCTCTCTCTTTTTCTCTATCTGACTCTCTCTCTCTCTCTCTCTCTCACTTTGTCTCTCTCTCTCCCTCCCTCCCTCCCTCCCTCTCTCTCTCTCTCTCTTTCTGACTCTCTCACTCTCTGTCTGACTCTCTTTCTTTCTCTCCATCTCTCTCTCTTTCTCTCTGTCTGCCCCCCCTCCCTCACTGTCTGACACTCGCTTGCCATCTCTCTCTCTCTCTCTCTCTCTCTCCATTTCTATCTATCTCTCTTTCACTCACTGTCTGACTTTCTCTCTCTCTCCCTCTGTCTCTCTCTCTGTCTGATTCTCTCTGTCTCTCTCTCTCTATCTGACTTTCACTGTCTCTCCGTCTCTCTCTCTCTCCTCTCTCCCTCACTGCTTCTGTCTCTCTCTCTCTCTCTCTCTGACTCTCTCACTGTCTGTCTCTCCATCTCTCTCTCTCCTCTCTCTGTCTCTCTCTGTCTGTCTCTCACTCTCGCTCACCTTATCTCCACCCCCCCTCTCTCATTGACTGTCCCCTATCTGTCTGACTCGCTCGCCCTCTTTCTCTCTCTTTCTCTCTCTCTCTCTGTCTGTCTGACTCCCTCTCTGTGTTTCTCTCACTGTTTGTTTCTTCATCTCTCTCTCTCCTCCTCTCTCTCTCCTGATTGGGCGGTGTCTGAGCGCAGGAGCTGATTCGTCAGGGCGAGGCTCTGAGGAGGACGGAGAGGACAGTGGACGGGATGGAGCAGGACATGAGGACGAGTCAGAGACACATCAACACCATCAGGAGTGTGTGGGGGGGGATGCTGAACTACTTCAAGGGGAAGCCTGAGGGCGTGCGAGCGGCCCCGGAGCCCGTGTCTTACCAGGCCAACAGCAGGTGAGAGCGCACCTCACGCCACTTCCTGTCCCGACAGGAAGCTCACGCCCTCACGCTGCTGTCAGACTACAGGACGCGCTGGACCAGAGCAAACAGCAGGAGGACAGATACCAGGCCACACACCCCAACCTCAGGAGACTGGACACGTCAGGTACACACACACACACACACACACACACACACACACACACACACACACACACCAACCTCAGGAGACTGGACACGTCAGGTACACACACACACACACACACACACACACACACACACACACACACACACACACACACACCAACCTCAGGAGACTGGACACGTCAGGTACACACACACACACACCAAAGACAGACAGAGAGAGACACACACACAGAGGGAGAGAGAGAGAGAAACACACATTCACAAAGAGATAGAGCGACACAGAGAGAGAGCGAGCGAGAGACAACGAGAGAAAGAGAGTGAGTGAGAGAGTGAGACAGACAGACAGAGAGAGAGAGAGAGAGAGAGAGAGAGAGAGAGAGAGAGAGAGAGAGTGTGTGAGACAGAGAGAGATATAGTGAGGGAGACAGACTGAGAGAGAGAGAGAGTGTGTGAGTGAGAGACTGAGTGAGACAGAGAGAGAGAGAGAGACAGACAGACGAGAGAGAGAGAGAGAGAGAGAGAGAGAGAGAGATAGTGAGGGAGACAGACAGAGAGAGAGAGAGAGTGAGTGAGTGAGACAGACTGAGAGAGTTCAAGTTCAAGTTCATTTATATAGCACTTTTCTTAGTCCGAGACCAACGCAAAGACGCTGTGTGAAAAAGTCTTTAAAAAGAAAAATATCAGTTAAAAAGGAAAAATATTGTCTATTGTTGTTCAGACTTTGGGCTCTGACCAGAAGAGCAAGCTAGATCGCGACAGTGGCTAGGAAAAAAGAAAAAGACAGAGAGAGAGACAGAAAGAAGACAAGTTTCACTGGTCGTGGTGTCTTCACAGGCTTCGGAGCTTCTTCTGAGGAACCAGCTCCATCGGATCAGCAGGCGTTTCCCAGGAGCAGGGAGCTGCGCGCCGCCCATCAGCAGCTGGACAGGAACCTGGGTGAGGAGACGCCACTGACCGCATGAGCCGTGTCACGTGACGCGCCGCTCCCTGTCCGCAGACGAGATGTCTCTGGGTCTGGGGAGGCTGAAGAACCTGGGCCTGGGGCTGCAGGCGGAGATCGACGAGCAGGACGTGTCGCTGGACGCTCTGCTCAACAAGGTGGACTCCATGGACGGCAAGATCAGCTCCACCAACCGCCAGCTGAAGAACCTGAAGTGACCTGGAGAACCTGAAGTGACATGGAGAACCTGGAGTGACATGGAGAACCTGGAGTGACCTGGAGAACCTGAAGTGACCTGGAGTGACCTGAAGTGACCTGGAGAACCTGAAGTGACATGGAGAACCTGGAGTGACATGGAGAACCTAGAGTGACCTGAAATGACCTGAAGAACCTGGAGTGACCAGAAATGACCTGAAGAACCTAGAGTGACCAGAAATCACCTGAAGAACCTGGAGTGACCAGAAATGACCTGAAGAACCTGGATTGACGCCTCACCAGATCCGCAATCGCTCCATGTCTCTGCCTTACCTGCTCACGGAGACGTGGAGAGATTGCGCACACACACACACACACACACACACACGGCCTTGTTGTGTAATAGACAGTAGAGTTTTAAACCTGATCACCTGCAGTTCCATCACTCTTCTGTTTTGTGTGATGAATGTGGAACCATTGATAAAACTTGAATAAAAGGCTTTTTCTGTAGAGCAGATTTTTACAGTTTACACAAATTTACACTCATTGATTTGTTAGTACCGTATTAATTATAGTAAGGGTTCCTACACTTCCTCAAGCACTTCCCAGGTCCATGTTCCAAGTTTTTCCAGCACCAATTTATATTTCAAGCTACGCCTAAATCGAATTGAAAGTTTTTTGTAAATGTAACATTCAATAAAATATCACATGGAACTTCTGCAGAACTTTCTTTGTTCAAAGTGTAAACGAGAATATAAAATCAAGTTCGGTTTAAAAATGGTGTCTGACATTTAAAACAAAAAACTAATAAAAATAGATAAAAATAAAACGAATGTATTTTTTTTTTATTATTTTTGATATAAAATGAAACTTCAAATACCATAACACGACTGTCTTCACTGGTTCCAGTGAGTTAAAATGTTAATTCACTTTAAATTCGTCTTTTGGTATAACTGTTTTTCTTTTCCGTTTTGTAATGCATTTTTAAATACAAATAAATGCTATTACATGATAAATACTAAAATCTGAAAAACTGTATAATTCCCCTGTATAATTACATTTTCAAGCACTTTATTAAAAATTCATGCATTTTCAAGGCCTTGAAAACACATGATTGAAATTCAAGCATTTTCAAAGATTTCAAGTACCTGTAGGAACCCTGTAAATTGTAATTCACTGTAGTGTGATGCTAGTGTTCCTCCATTAGAGGGCGCAATTCCGCGCGAGAGAGAGAGAGAGAGAGAGAGAGAGAGAGAGCAGTAACACACCTGCACACGTTCCACTGAACCCTGATTACCGCCTTGCATGAGCAGCTGGTTACACTGGTTATTAAGTAACGCGGACATAACTAGCTGCGCACGGAATGGCGACTCGTCTGCACTGATAACTAAACACAAAAGACTAGTTAGAGACGCGAGGCCCAGAATTCCCTGCGACACAAATTCGGAAAGTGCGCGGTCAGCAGCCGAGATGAGCTCATCCGTTCGGTCCTCCATAGCATGACACACACTCCCACACACACACTTGCATTTATATCATAGTGGGGCCCCACCATTAGACAAAGTCCCCACAAGTACACCACGGGGCCCCACTTTGTGCTGAAAACTAGCAATATGGGCCCAATTTTGTGCTAAATACAGAAACACACACACACACACACACACACACACTTGCATTTAAAGTGGGGCCCCGCCATTGACTTACATGCAAAACAATACGTTCTCGCTCTCCTTATTGTGACCCCCCCCCTCCACACACACACACACACACACTCTAGCCATAACAAAAACTCAGTAATAACATAAAAACAAAATTACATCTTGACCCTCAAAAATCTTTAAAGTTCTGGTAAAGATTCCCACAAGTACTCAACGGGTCCCCACTTTGTGCTAAAAACTAGCATCCTGGGCCCAATTTTGTACTAAATACAGAAACACACACACATTTAAAGAACTTGTCAAACAGCGCTTTAGATTGCGTCATTGTGTAGTACAATGTAATAACATCGTGATGTGTCACACCCACGCGATGACGTAATATGTGTAACAGAAGATGAAACGCGCACGCAGGAGTCGTGAAGCAAGAGAGCGTCACGTGTGTCACTGAGCAAACACATCATTACCGCGGCGCTAACTACAGTGCGCGCAAACACGCCAAACACGCAGACGGCCTTTCATCTGTAACGACTGCGAGGCGCGCGCGTGTGTGTGTGTGTGTGTGTGTGACGCCAGAGTCTGAACACAAACACCACGCCAACAGAATATTTCAAGTGGTTTAATAAATGACGAAAAAAAATATAATAATCACAAAACGGAAAAATACGAGTTACATGAAGCGTGTGAGTGTGACGCTCTTCGTCATCACAGCGGAACATTCTAGGAAGAGCTGCGCGCACACACACACACACACGCACACGCACACACACACACACACTCTCGAGACAATAAATACAGCTGGAATGAAGCAGAGGGCGACGGGGAGCGGAGACAAACAGCTGCTGGTGCATTCTGGGAGTTCACACAAACAGCATGGATCCGGAGGGGCAGCGGCAGCTCTCGGACACAGACTCTCGGACCCACGAGCCGGAGCAGCCGGGCGCAGAGGCGGCAGTCCAGAAGGTTCTGTAGAGAGCAGGAGTGACTCAGTGTGTGGTGTGTGTGTGTGTTAGGGCTTAATCGAATCGATATTGCGGTTTTAACTCGTGCAATTACGAAACCTCAGTAGGCGGCGTTTTTTAACCCCGCCTTTGAGGTTTGAGTGACACGCCTATTAGCCAATCAAAAGTGTTGAATCTCCCGTTCCTTGATTGCTGACCAATCAGAAATGTCAACAACAAAAGGTTTTCTGCAGCGGGGCGGCTTTCTGTCAGCAGCAGAGCGGCGAATATCTTATATACGTAGAATATCTAACGGCGCACACAGCAATGACACCTCTGTGACGTAGCGGACGGGGCGGGGCACTTGGTCAATAACAGCGGTGGAACGTCAGCTTTTTTAGAGCTTTTTTGGTTTCGTAAACAACGACGTGGAGCAAAAGACTGAAAGTGTAAAATGTGTCGATGTGCCGTGGCCAGATCTAGAGAAAACACAACTAACTTAAACCAGCAACTTAAAAAAATAAATAAATAAATCACACTAATATCAGTAATAATAATAGTAATATCATTTTTTATGTTTGGTGATTGTTCATTTTTTACAATGTTTCTCGTAGTGTGTTTTTTCATTTTGCCTTTTATTATTCCATGCCATTATTTTGGAACGAGTGCAATGCAAGTTTTATGTTTACTAAATGCCAGTATATTACACTAGATTGATTTTGTTTTCTAATTCACAGTAAGAGTAAGATATTTTAAAATGTTTTCTTAAGAATTGTTCACTTTTTCATTATCTTCCAGTGACAACATTGTCTGATTTCATTTCAAATAGGAAATCATTTTCTATTTTTCTGTGTTTCTGATTGTTAAATTAAAAAACAAATGACCAAGTGGAGTTATTTTACATTCAGGTGTTTAGGTTCAGTGATTAGTATTTATTAATCACGAAGCATCAAACATGCATATCATGACCTCAATCACTTTTTATTTAGTTTATTTTACTCTCTGTATTGTATCAGTAACAATATATTTTATTCATCACTTTAGTTTTATGCACTTAAAAGTGCAAAAAAAAACAATAATTGAATCGCAATTGCAACATTTTTCAGGAAAACCGTAATAAGGTTTTTTCTCAGAACCGTGCAGCCCTAGTGTGTGTGTGTGTGTGTGTGTGTGCGCGTACCTGAGGCTGGGCACGCCGTCTCCGCGGCAGCGCTGCTGGTCAGTCATGGCGTCGCTCTGACACTCCACGCAGACGGAGCGCTCGGGCACCAGGGCGGCGCTCCACACACGCAGCCTGCACACGGCGCTGGCCTGCTTCACACGCATGTGCGCGCAGTAACTGCACAAACAACTCAACTTTATTCATCAAGCACCTTCATTTCAACGTCAGAGTTGGCCAAAGTGCTGTACACACCACAGTCAAACTTACAACGACAATAAGATATAAAACAAAAGGTAAAACGATAAAAAAACAGTTAAAGTCAATAACTCATACCGGGTTAAAACGCCATGGAGAAATACTGTGTTTTTAAAAGAGATTTTATAAGAGAATCTGCCGGCCTCATGTTTGCCGGCAACTCGTTCCACAATTTTGGGCCGACAACAGAGTTCAAGTTCAAGTTCATTTATATAGCACTTTTCTTAGTCCGAGACCAACGCAAAGACGCTATGTGAAAAAAGTCTTTAAAAAGAAAAATGTCGATTCTTTATACGAGTTTAAAAAATAAATTGGGGAAAAAAAAAAAAAAAAAGGCAGTTGAAAAAAAGAAAAAATATTGTTTTTTTTTTTTTTTAGTGTTGATTGTTTTGGCTTTCTTTTTATTAACTGTTAGTTTAAAAGTCAACACTATTGGTGTATGATCGTCAATCCCTTTTAAACATCCGATTCCTGGTGGACAACTCGGCTCGGTTTCATCGTGATGAACAAAGAGAACCAGCCACAGCGCACTCACGCTCCACAGCTAAAGCCCAGAGTCACACCTGTGGTTACTGCAGCAGCAGCAGTGCATTCTGGGACTTCCTGTGTCTGCAGCTCAGGCAGAACACCGACTCCTCGTTTAATCTCATATCTGAACCAGCACCTGCTGTTTAATTCCTGCCTGGCCCCGCCCCCTCGCCCCTGACGAGCGGATGTTTAGACTCACCTCCTCTTCTCCTCCTTCATCAGCATGTGCGGCCGCCTCCACGGGTCCTTGAAGTTCCGCTTGAAGGAGTCAGGCAGGATTTTGGCCACTTCTGCAGAGGAAGAGAAGAAGAGAAGGGGTGTGAGGGAGGAAAATAACCCCAGTCCTTCACCGTTTTTCCTCCAGAGATGTAATTAAGCCGTTTATCACACTGGAATAAGAGAAACTAACGGCCGGAACCAGCGGAAACAACTGAACTCAATTGAACTGACTAGGAAAACCAAGAAAGACACAAGCTTTTGTGCTTAAGTTTCGCTTTGCTTATTTATGCTTGAATGTTTCACATTATTTCACATTATGTATGAAACTGAAAATATTTTTATTTACCCTATACTTGTAGTTAAGCATTCACTTATTGTCATGTTGTAAATATTGATATTGATATATATTGATATATAGATTTAAAAAATGTTTAAATATATACACACATGAAGAGTAAATCTGCCTGTCTGAAATAGTGTGTGTGTGTGTGTGTGTGTGTGTGCGTGTGTGTGCGTGTGTGCGTGCGTGACCTTTAGCAGCGGCGCAGGTGTGTGTGTGTGCCAAGCATCCTCTGCGCTGTTTGAGGTCTGGACAGGGCGTTCCTCCATTTCGAGGGGGTGTGGCCACTTGTCTGCTCCTCTCTGTAGTCCCCGCCCCACAGGCTGAGGTACACGGAGACCACTGACCCCATGACCCCACGTCACAGTCCACGGCTGCAGAGAGAAACTGATCAGTGCGCACACACACACACACACACACACACACACACACACACACTCTCTCTCTCTCTCTCTCTCTCTCTCTCTCACAAGCACACACACACACACACACACACACAGCTGGTCTGTGAAGTGAACTTGCACGGGACCCCCGGGGTTGACCGGAGAAGTGTGTAAATGCTTGTTTACCCAGAGAGAAGCATCAGCTTCAAGCTGCTTTAAAAGTCAAGCATCACACGACGAGACCCAGAGCTGCACTAACTAGTGTGCACACTACACTCTCACGAGACAGAGCGAGATTG
>MU204235.1:6548411-6560905 GCA_017309775.1 Paedocypris sp. Pulau Singkep | reverse complement strand
TTCTGCCGCTGAGCAGCAGTAATACCGGGAGCGCTGCATTACACTTAGCGCCACTGCGCCGTAGCGGTCATATCGCGATATTGCAGGCGCTTTCATTAGGTCACATGACACCAACGATTTATCGACAACAAAAATATTTGTCGACACATTTTTATTGTCGACATTGTCGATAATGTCGATTAATCGTTGCAGCACTAACGCACACACACACACACAGGCTCGTCTAAGCAAAGCAGAATTAAAACACAATTTAAAGTGTTTATTCCAATAAAATAGATGTCACATTATGATGAGGTGGTAAAACATCAAAATATTACACGACCACTTAAAAAAAGAACAGGTTTACTGATGAAACACCGACACGTGTGTTTGCGTGTTTCACAGGCGACGTGTCTCAAACACACACACACACACGACTCTCGGCTGACGCTAGTGAAACGTGCCCACGTGACACTTGACGTCGTCCAGGCCGAGCACGTTAGCGTGGTCCACGCCGCCTCCACCACTGTGGTGTCGCTTCTGGCCGGAGCAGCGGCAGAGACGGTGTTTCATCACCTGAGCAGAGGAAGTCACACGCCATTGGTCAGGACACAAAGCTAATTTGGTATTTTGACAAAAAAATTATATTTCGTTTTAGTCGGTCTTTTGACTAAAACTCAGTTTCGGCCCAAATTGAGTTATCTTCTTTAATTTATATATTTTATAATTTTATAATATTTTGTACATTTTTATAATGTAATTATATAATTTATATATTTTTTTCTTCACTAATTCATTTTCTTCATTAATTTTAGTCGATTAAATACCACAGCATTTTAGTCAACTAAATTACAGAATAGATTTAGTCAATGAAAATATAAGTGCTATATATTCTAAATGTTTACTAAAGTTGCTACGTCTAAGAAATCTGAATACGTAGATAACTATGAACATATAAAATATATACAAAGATCTTATTTATTTGGAAAAACTTTTATTTTTCTTGAACTTATTTTTATGAACTTTTCCTTCACTAAAAATAAATGTATTCTTATAAACGAAACCTCAACAAAGAGGACACTTAAATACATTAAAATGAAATAAATTGTAATTGCATCATGTTTATAAGTAACAAATGTTTGCACACAAAGAAATCTTTAAGAGGTAGTAATTGCAAAGAAAATTTTTGCTCTGCTCTTTTGAGTCATTTATTCATTTCAAGACACTTTGAAATGCTGTTGATTTGTTCCGAGTGCCACCGCCTTCAGTCATGTTTGAAGTTGGTGGTGAAAGAAAAAAAAAAGAAGTTTCATCTCCAGATGGCACATTTTTGTTTAGTTTTTATTCGTCAACAAAAGTGCCAATGCATGTAGTTATAGTTGTCGTGCCTGAGCAGGAGTTTTTAACCCTTTAATGCAAAGTGCCTGAAGGAAAGCTTATAACATTTTTTTGATTCAACATGATAGTTCTAATAAAAATATAAAGAAATAATTTTGAAAAAATGTATGTTCTTTTTTAAGCACAGAGAGTAACCCACCAGACAACCCTTCACTTTTTAATAGAAATTTTACTGTTCTCCCCCTAGACCTCCAGAACTAGATTTTTATGCAAAAATTGTTTTTAGCAAATTGATTCCACTGCAGTGGAAAAGCAACAAAGCGGTTAATTGCTGCCACCTGGTGATGTAATTATGCATTACAAGTGTGTTCGTGAATTCATCAAGTTTTTTTAAATAAAAAATTATTTTAAGTCGCTGTAAAATGACAACGGTCACAGGTGATATCACACGGATTAAAGTGTCAAATAGTTATTGTTTTGTTATCGTCAAAGGAAAAGTGTCGTTGACGAAGAACAATGACGAACTTAACACTGGTCAGGTGGGACAGTAGCCTCATACCCTACATGTAATGTATGTAACGTATGTAATTCAGCCAGAGGTGTAAAGTATTTGAGTAAATGTACTCCAATACTTTACTTGAGTATGTTTTTGGCTACTTCGTACTTGAGTATCAAAAATATAAGCAACTTTTACTCTCTACTCCACTGCACCTGTGATTGAGTAACTGTACTTGTCACTCCACTACATTTTAATTGACACTTACCGTTACTCGCTACATTATGATCGTGCGCGACGAACCATAATCAATTTTTTTCCGCGATTAATTTCTTGGGTAAACAAGGTGATTTAGTCGTCTGTCGTCTGCTGAAGATACTGGAAGCTAATTGTGAATTAGAAACCGCATGAACGTGAATTAGAGGCGTGAATGCTTACCGTGATTTTGTTGTATCAGGTGTATTTCATTTATTTTTATTTCTTTATTTTGCACATTTGAGTTTGAATAGGACTGACTTTTTGTTCTTTATTTAAACAGTTTTACTATTTTTGAAACATTTATTAGCAAATTTTGAATCGTTTCTGTATTAGAAAATAAAACCTCACAAATATAATTTTTTCACATTACTTTGTATTATTTTTTAAGCCTAAATTTTGTGCTTAAAAATAAAATACTCAAGATCTTTAAAAATTCGATACTTTGCTACTTTGACTCATATCTTTTTTATAATGACTTTTTACTTGTATTAGAGTAACTTGTTGGTACTTTTACTTAAGTATGGTTGTCTGGTAGTCTTTACACCTCTGAATTCCGCACAGGACTCACTTCATAAAGGTAGTCGAAGAGCTCCAGGATGGTGAGGATGCTGGCTCCGATGAAGAGTGCCATCTGGCCCCCGATGTCCCCTGCGCACACACACACACACACACACACACACATCACACGGAGCCTGGCGGACCCCCTCACGCCCCTCACCTACCCAGCAGTCCCGCCACCTCGTAGGCCTTCCTCTGCTCGATGCTCTCGTAGTTCAGAGCCTCGAAGAAGACGTCCAGCACCAGCACGTTCTCCCTGAGCAGACAGAGGCCACGCCCATCACCACCCCGCCCCGCCCTGCCCCGCCCGCGCCACTCACGTGATGTACTGCTCGGAGCGGCCGTACTTCTTGGCCAGGTACTTGACCGAGGCCTTGCTGGGGATGCGCACGAAGGACAGCTCTTTGCTGTAGCGCGTGATGTTGCACGGCGTCTGGCACGAGCAGAAGTCGTTGTCCTTCTCCGACAGGAAATCTGCACAGCGAGGACAGCACCACCTTCAGGACAGGACAGTAAACACAGACGACATCTCCACCTTCTAACTCAGTGATTCTTAACCTTCGGGCCGCGGACCAATGTTGAGTCCTGAGCTCCACCTAGTGGCCGCAAGAAAAATGTCAGTTCTGTGACTTTGGGCCGCAGAACCACAAAGCACCACTAGGTGACACTGAGGAACAAGCAGCAGCAGAGTAAGTCAGTAGCTGCAGACGCTTGACTGAAAATGGAAACGTTCTTTAAACGAACAAATCAAGATGAAAGCTACGACCTCTATACAATTATATGATGGGAAAAATATCCAATGCAAATTTCTATGAAATGCTTCACGTTTTCGTTATCGTCTCATTACGTTTTAGATTTTTTTTTCGCTTGCAATAGTACGACACAAAAAGCGATAAAATAAAAATCGAAATGAAATTGTGAAATGAAAAGAAATGTTCTTAATCTTATTCAGTGTTGTATGTGCATGTACAAAATAAATGCTTGGTGTGTCCTATTTAAATTTGATAACATTTTGTTTATTAAAATTTGTAAGTGTAATATGTACTTCATATAGTTAGTAAGTACAACCTAAATCAATAGTTGGATTGGCTGAAATAAATGTGTTTGCTTAATGGACCTTCGGTCACTTTTGTCTAGAAAATTTGGGCCCTGAGGTCAAAAAGGTTAAGAACCCTTTATCTAAGATATCAAAGCAATGGCTGGAAAGAGAAAGTTACAGCAGCATGTGTGTGTGTGTGTGTGTGTGTGTGTGTGTGAAGACCGACCGAGCGCAGGGAGAGCGCACTCCTTGTAGAGCACCGGGCTGCAGTACTGTGCATCACCTGCGGGGGCAGACAAACACACTCACGCTCAGGAATGTTCATTTACAAAAATTACTTACAGTTACTGCACACAAATAGTAACTGAGCTAGTATTTCCGTTACATCGCCACAACAGTATCCTAATACCAGGGAAAGTAATTATTGCGCAACTTTGTCAAATAAATGACACTTCCTAACACTCATGCTCAGGATTGAAATGGACGCTAAATAAAATATTGTTATAAAGCATTGTACATTAATCTACACTATTGTAATATTGTGGTTGGACAATGTGAAAGACTCCTATCAAATTCAATATATTATTGTAAACATCATCATAACAGTGAGCAATAAAACACAATATTTGATGCAGCGACCACAACTAACAAATCTGTCTGAATATATATTATGCTTCTTAAGGAACGTACCAAAAACAAACCAATATAACTGTCGCTCGAAGAGAGAAATATTTGAGCACTTCCCGGACTCATCGGATTTCACAAACCTTGTGTTGAGGTCTTTTATTTTTAGAATATGTTTCAGGAAGGCTAGATCCATCTAGCGGCAAAGCAAGATAAGATTTAAAGAAGTAAAGTAGTAAAATAAAACTCCATGGTCGTCTTATCACTGACTCCGGGTTGCTGGTGTGTGCGACTGTGAAGCGCACTACTATATCTATTATTATATTACTATATATTAGACATTAAATCTAAGCCAATCATTACATTTTAAGTCGTATCATGTTCACAGACACACCTATCATCAGTTATGCCCCGCCCCCTGCACACCGACCAGAGAAAAAAAACAGTGACTGCTTTTCAGAAAACCGCTAATTATAGTAACGCCGCATTTCTTCCAGTAACGGTGTTGTAACAAAGGAAAAAGTAATTACGTGAGATTACTCGTTACTGAATGCATTTATAACGTCATTATTTTTCTTCACCAATCTTTCCATCTGCTAACAGGCTTGAGCAGAAGCGAAGAGCGCCAGACGTTTAGCCGGTAGTGACGAAGGTCAAATATATCCAGTTCAAGGTCATTCATATAGCGCTTTTCTTAATCCGAGACCGACGCAAAGACGCTTTGTGAAAGAGTCCTTAAAAAGAAAAATGTCCATTCTTTATATGAGTTTGAAAAAACAAATGGTCAGAGGTGACCCCGAGAGCAGAGGTCAGCAGGATGTCCACCTCACCGGGCATGTGGACCATGCGGCAGTTGCAGTTCTCCACCAGGTAGCGCGTCTCGCAGTCGGTGCGGCAGGCGCTGATGCTGTAGGAGCTGAAGTAGTCGGAGCTGGGCGGACTGGACTCACAGCTGCCAAACGGAGCCGGCAGATACACCAGCTGGAAGAACACACACACACACACACAAAATAACTAAAAACAATCGAAATTCAGAACTACCGTAATAAGCATATTATTCCAGGTCGATTATTTCGATTACTTTCCCTTTAAGAAAACTTTCGGATGTGGAGTCACGTGACCCCAGCACAACACGAGCAGCTTGACTTTTATGTACAAAAAAAACACAGTTCACACACACACACACACACACACACACACACACACACACACACACTAGGGCTGGGCGATTCATCGAAAACACATTTTTGTGCACATTTTGCCTTCAGAAAGTACGACAGAACAAAATTAGGTCGAGTGTCAACGCTACAGAAAAACAGTTTCAGTCCGAGTTAAACACGTTCGCGTTTTTAGGTTTGTTGAACTGAAGAGTAAATTCACGTTCATATAGTGACGTGACAAGATCACTGAGGTCAACTTCCATTTCAACAATTTGTTGTTTACATTAAAATAGTTCTTTACAGAAGATGCAAGAAAAGCACAGGACATGTGTTATTATAAATGATATCTACATAAATAGTAACTCTATATAGAAATAAATCTATATATAAATAAGAGTTTATTTTTTTTTAACTGCTCATTTTTCATGTAAATAAGAAAATATTTAAAAAATAATTTATTCTGTTCCCAAATGTGCACGTTATCGATTTTCATTTTTATTACTATTTTTGATGTTCAATAAATAATCATATAGAAGATCTGTGTGTGTGTGTGTGTGTGTGTGTGTTTCCTTCAATTGTTTTAAAATCACGTAATGCACACTTAAGTCAAAAATCTCTCACGTTTAATGTGAGCGTACTTATTGTACAAAACTTGTCAGTGAGCTTCAGGGTGAAAAATTAAAATTGAAAAATAAAATGTTCAATTAATCGAGATTTTTGGCATAATCGCCCTGCCCTAACCCACACACACACACACACACACACACACACACACACACACAGCAGCACTCACTCGCTGCTCCTGACAGGACACGAAGGTCTGGAAGCCTGGAGCCACCCCGAAGCCCAGCTGATCGATGAACGGCGGCTCGTCCTGACTGTGGATCTGGACCTTGATTCCCGCCTCAAACGAGGAGTCGTCTGCGAGGAACCAGAGCGCGCTCAGTGAGGAGCTGCACCAGGAAAAAAAACACAACGCCACAAACCTCGGCCAACACACCTTCAAACACACAAAAAAAGCTCGTTTCTCGTCTCAATTCGTTGGAAACAAAGCGACCAATAGGATCACGGCGTTCCTCGACGTGCTGAAAGGATGGACACAGCGCACACACCTGTCTCACCCCACACGGGCAGATACTCGTCCTGCTGAATGTCCAGCATGATCTCCAGGCCGTGGCCCATCCCGCCCTTCACGCTGACCCGCGGCGGAGAGGAGTTCCCGCCGTTAAAGGTGAAGCACTTCCCGTAGCGCGTGAAGACCTGGAGTCACAACACACACACACACACACACACACTCAGTGTGACGCTTACTGCTGATGATGTCACATGTGCTGAAATAGTTTACTAAATACCTGAGAGAGAGAGGGAGAGAGAGAGAGAGAGAGAGAGAGACACAGAGAGATGGAGAGATAGAGGATAGAGAAAGAGACAAAAGAGTGAGAAGGAGAGAAAGAGGGAGCGAGGGAGCGAAAACGAAAGACAAAAGAGAGAGACAGAGAGGAAGAGATAGAAAGGGAAGAGAAAAAAGAGAGACATCTTGTGTGTGTGTGTATATACAACTATATATATATATATATATAAACATACACACTCATACATACATACACACAGAGAGAAGAAGAGAAAGAAAAGAGAGAGACAGAAAGAAGAGAAAGAGAGAGAGAGAGAGAGAGAGAGAGAGAGAGAGAGAGAAAGGAAAAGAAACATGGTGAGAGACTGGGAGATAGAGAAAGAGAGGAAGAGAAAGAGCGGAAAAACAGAGAGAAGAGAGAGACGAAGACAGGAAGAAAAGGATGGAGAAAAGGGACAGGGGGGGGGGTGAGAATGAGAGGAAAAGAGAAAAAAAGGAGAGAGGGGAAGAGAAAAAGGGAAAGAAAAGAGAGAGACAAAGAGAAAAAGAGGAAGAGAAAGAGAGAGGAAGAGAAAAAAGAGACACATACACTATATACAGAGTGAGAGATAAGAAGAAAAAGTAATGAAAAGAGAAAGAGTAGAAGAGAAAAAAGAGAGCGAGAGAGAGAGAGAAGAGAGGAGTGGAAGAGAAAGAAAAAGAGAGAGACAACACACACGCACAGACACAGACACAGTTGTGTGTGTGTGTGCTGAAGCTGGTGTCAGAGCATCTAGAATAAATGACACAAGCGCTGTCGTTTCTCAGAGAGGGAGAAGAGGAGTGTGTGTGCTGTCGGTGGCTCTCTCACACACACACACACACACACACAGGCGCGCGCGGCTGATGGAGTCCCGCAGCGCAGTCTGAGATGAAGAACAGAAGGTCTCAGCCGCGCCGCAGCGGATCTAATATTTAACGCTGACCCGTCAGAGGAGCAAACACAGGCCTCCGCCCGCATCCGCTGCCTGTGCCCGCTTCACAGGAAGTAGGGCATTATCCCCCTCACACACACACACACACACAGCCTCAGATGTTGCCATGGAGACCAGCTGAGGAACCCTGTGAGCTGGTGGCGTCCTCACCTCGCTGAAGTCTCCCGGCCCGCACGCCGCGCCACGGAACCGACACGCCAGCAGCATGTCGCTCACGTCGTGACCCGTGCGGTTCAGGAACTCCCACATGTTGAACGGACGCGGCTTGAACTGACGGAAGTCTGCTTTGCTCTTGAGGATCTCCATCACGCTCTCCTCCACCAGGTGCGAGTCTCGGATCTCGTACCTGACACACACACACACACACACACGTTAGAGCTGCACGATAACATGAGAATCACGTTTTTTTTGGTTAGAATAAAGATCACGATTCTTTAACACTCATTACTTACAGTATAAAACTAAACATTTAAATAAATGGAATGTTGTAAAGAAAAAAAAATATGTACAGTTGAGGACAAAATTATTAGCTTTGTTTAAAATATATTTTAAATACTTTGGTAGGCGGGGCTAATAATTTTGTCCTCAACTGTATGTGGTTTGCTAAGTGTCGTCTTCTGGTTTCAATCCGCAGTAAACACACACACACACACACACACACACACACACACACTTCAGCATAAAGCGGGATGGCAAGATTGCGAGATTGTCTCCGTCGTTTGGACAACGACGCAGTTTAGTTAGTGAGATCGGTAGAGAAAAAATTTAATTTTGCACATTAATATTTACCGTCAATCTTACTGAATTCATTTTTTACTGATTTTGTGTTAAGGACATAAGACCTTCTAATTTATTTTGTGCAATTTTTTATCTCTTATTTCACCTACATTTATTTTTTGTAAGTGATATTGAAACGAACTATGTTGATATGTACAAGATAAGCTTTAGTTTTTAAGTTGTTGGCTGAATTTAAATGCACTTTACGAGAGGGCGGGGTTATCTTTAATCAGTTTGGGGATGTATGTGTTTATGCCCCCTATGTTTCATATGGCCTTTGTGTTTAAAACAAAAGACAGTGTTAATTAAAAACCAAATAGCATGTTTACTTTATTTATATCAACAAATATTCGTTTGGGCAAAAAAAGGATTGTTAGAAATAATCTGAAAAACCATTAGTCGATTAATTGAAGGGAAAAAAAACAATAATAATAATAATAAATAAATAAAAAAAATTGATAGATTAATCCATAAGAAAATAATGGTTAGCTGCAGGCCGCCTCAGGACACTGCTGGAGGTTCTGCTGAGGACCACAGCTGCACGACATCTCCAGCTCTTCCGGTTCAATAAAAGCTGCTGATTCCCGCGAGCTCCAGCGCTCCAGCATCCACCTGGGAACGCGGCCTCCTCCTCCTCCTCATCTAAAACCCTCCACCCACCTGGAGTTCAGCAGAGCCAGGAACTCTCCGGCGTGGTACAGGTCGTTGCGCGTGATCTTGCTGAAGCGAATGGAGTTCAGGTTGCAGACGGTCACGGCCGGGAAGATCATGGCGGACGCGGAGATCTCGTCCAGTTTGGTGACGTGAGGATATTCCAAGTAGAACTGAATGCGGTCGATGCAGACGTAGGTGAGGAAGGTCAGCGAGCTGAGGAAGAACACCAGCCACAGGCAGCACTTGGCCGTGAACTTCTCGTAAGAGAAGATGTGCGAGATGCCGTGCAGCGAGGAGCTGTGAGCGAAGACCTGCAGCGGCGGCGGACGCTCGTACTCCACCTCCAGAGATTCCACCTTGATGTCCATCACTGAGGTCTTCATCACTATGCTGCGAAGCACCAAGAGAAGGCGTTCATGTTCAAATGTGATGTGACCTCTGTGTGATTTACAAATGTACATTTAATAATCATAATAGTCTTCTATACATGAAAACACACACACACGCCATCTGCTACATACAGTATAGTGTTGTGCAAGTTACCTCATAATACATTACTTTTTACTGTCTGTGAAAAGTTATATTACAATATTATGATATATTACTATACAATAATTGTAATATATTACTTTACTTCTGTATTACTTTCAAGTTACTTTCACCAAAATAACTACAGAAGTAGAAATTAACAATCCTAAAACAACCAAATGTACCTTATACTTTATTTTAATATATTTAATATATTTGATTTTACATCCAGTAGAAGGCGATCTTATGTAGCCTAATGACTGTGGGCGATAACAATATATGTAGTTTATAATTGTAGGGTGGCCATATTATATTTCCAAAAGAAGAGGAGAACCTGCGCGGCCTCGAGATTAATGAACATGCTTTAATGGTGAAAAACCAACTTCTGTAATGAAAAAAAAAAACATGGCTCCACAAAAATAAATTTGAATGCTTTATTATTATTATTATTATTATCATCATCATATATCTGTAGCAAAATAACAGTCTTAGACTCCTTTATGATAAAGTTTAAATAATAATATGTGTGGCGAATACGTATATGTATAATGGTCCTTTGAAGAAGAGAAATTGTAATCCGTTACTTTTGTAACACGTTACTCCCAACACTGCTGAAAACACATACACACACACGCGCGCGCACACACACACACAACCCATCTGCTACAAATAGATCCACTAATAGGCGGCGGACAACAAATGTTTTCCTACGACACACAACAACAACAACCACTGGAAGTGATTTTACTGCGTTTATCCGCAGTCGTGTTTACACAGCTACACCGAATCCCTGGAATCCGAATCGGAGCTGAGTCACTTGTGGAGCGCGCGCGTCTACCTGAAACGCCGGAGACGCGGACGCCGCTTATCCGCACATTTCCCCGGGATTCCTGCAGCAGCCGTCGGTCGACGACAAAAACAGCGGAAAAGATGCACGTAAATCCATAACCGTTACGATTCGATGAACGACGAACGCGTGCACGCGCCTCCTCGTCTGGAGCTCTGGCTGCTGATGGCGCGAGGAGGAGCGGGGGCGGGGCTGTGGGCGTGACCCCCCCGGTTACAAAATGCGCACGAGCTCGAGTCCCGCGCGTGCAGGTGTCTGCTGGGATTATGGCTCATTCCCGAAGTCGTTTATTATAACTGTGCTGTTAGTTTAATTCGTTCAGTCATTATTTACTCAGTTAATAAATCGACAGACAGAATTGCATCCTTTGCTTGACGAACGCGTCTGCTGGTCACGTGACATCACGCCTCCAAGGGTCACGTGCCACTCTTGTGTCTTATAAGTAATTATTCACCAGCTGCGATGAAATATGGATGTCTCATGCATCGTGAAATGACAGCACACAACACTCTGAAAGCTTCTGGCGTCTCTGAAGTGCATCTTGATTGCCTGCGTCTTTATTCGCACATGACACAGAACACTGCTGGAGGGGCATTAGCGCGCGCTTTAACCCGTGTGTGCCGTTAGGATGTTTGTTACTCAGCAGAGGTGTAAAGTACTTGAGTACACTTTAGGAATGTTTGGATATTTTGTAAATATCGTAAATATTTTTTAGTTTTTAGTATTTTTGGATACTTTTTACTGTATCAAAAATACAAGCAACTTTTACATTCATGCAGTGCCAATAAATTCACGCTATCAATAAAGTACAAGTACTAATGCTAAAATAAATACAAATACTATTCTCTAAAGAATTTCTAAAAAAAAATTTTCTGTTTCTTTATAAATTTATCGTACTGTTGGATTATACGCATGTATACATACATATATACAGTATATTTACAAAATTTAAAAAAAATTCCTAAAGTGTACTCAAGTACTTTACACCTCTTATACTCAGCTAGTGCTTTTGTAAGTGTTCAGTAAGTATTTTTGTAAAATAAAAAAGCCTGTGTTTTTAAAAACATAAAACAATTTGAATTCAAATACTAACAGATCACTTCATCCCAATTACGAGTCATATGTTATGGAGTCCAGGTTAATATTTGTTTTTGTAAATTATATTTAACCAACACTTTCCACCACTATTGTTTTTTGTTATTGCCTGTTCACATCTCACATATTGGTCTTGATTTATGTTCTTCATGGTAAATGAGCCAAAGCCAATAGATTTTTAAAAAATTGTTTCATTTTTTTTTATAAAAACTGAAAAGGGGTCCCACAGACACGAACACACCACAAGGGTTAAATACGGTGGTAAAAACCTCCAGAGTGGAACAAAAAACAAAAAGTACTTAAACCACTCGAGCCATGAAAACAAGAACTTATGAAATTTGGTTTATTGTTCTTGCTTAAAAAAAATTGCGCTTTTGTCCAGCGTGATCCGGACCCCCGAACTCAGCCCTGTCTGCCCCGCAGACCCCCATGCTTCCGCCGGCACGAACCCAGCAGAGTCTCCAGAGCCAGTTTCACAAAGGCCTGGAAGTTACTGCTTCTCTCCCTTCGGTGTGTGTGTGTGTGTGTGTGTGTTAGTTCTCTTAACTATGTGTGTGTGTTTGTTCTAATCACTGTGTGTATGTGTGTGTTATCTTCACTATGCGTGTGCATTATTGTCACAGTGTTTGTTCAACTCAATACTGTGGTATTCCACCACTGTCCCTGCAGGAGAAGCTGAGCTGGACTGTGATGTGCGTCCGAGGCTGAGGCTCTTTACCTCCTTGCTTTTTGGCGTCATCTCCTTTCTGATCACCTTTCTTCGGCTGCTCTTTAGGACTCTGAGGTTGCTGCGGTGAGAAGAAACACACACTAAAT
>MU204235.1:6533130-6548344 GCA_017309775.1 Paedocypris sp. Pulau Singkep | reverse complement strand
CTGTCCTGCACAGACAGAGCGAGAGAGAGAGAGCACTCAGGAAGAATGCTTCATCTCCCGCTTCATCGCTCTGACTAGCTCCAGCTTTTTACCCCGTAAGAATTTCTCTTTCTTACCTTTGTAGAGGATTTCTTGTCCGCCTTGTTACCTACGAAAGAGTAATTCAAGAAATGGTTTTGAAAGTGTGTTAGGGTTAGGTGTGTGTGTGTGTGTGTACAGATGTTCCTCACTGTTCCTCACACGAGTCAAGAAATGGTTTTGAAAGCAGATTGGTGTGTGTGTGCGTGTGTGTGTGTGTGTGTGTGTGTAGAGATGTTCCTCACGGTCTACCTTTTGTTCCAGGCATGTTGCTGCGCTCTAAGATCCCGGTGTCCTTCAGAATAAGCAGTGAGGATCCGCGGGCGCGGCCCTCATTTATGTGGCGGGGCCCTGAATGGCTCCGTGTGCGAGGCCCCTTCGGGAAAGTGCGGCAGGAACAAGCAAAGAGCCCCGTCAGCGGTGGCGGTCCCGCGGCCTCTGCTGAGCTCAGGTGAATCACGCCTTTTGTACAGTTGATCCCGCCGTATCGCTGAACTCTAATCGATGCTTCCTCGCGCGGATTAGCGCTATCCACTTGCTAATTGCTGAATTTTATTGTGTTTTTCAGCACATCCCATTTGAAATGGAATGAATGGAAACCAGTTTAGGCCACAGCTTTAAGACTTTCTTTATACGTAGTTTTAGGTGATTAGAAACGAATCACGAAGTCAAAGTCTGTAAAATAATTGAAAAAGGATGCGGATTTAGTGATTTGTGCTTAATCTTTACCTCAGAAGCATTATCTGTATTTTTTGTTCGGGAACTCGGAAAGGATATTAATGCACGGTTTATTCTCATGGCCAATGAAAATAGTGGCTACAAAGAGAGGTCAAAGGGGCAAAATAAAAATGTGAACAGCATAATGACACGTTCGGCGAAGAGGTGACGTCACGACATGTGAATCGAGGCACGGCGGGGCGGGGCGGAGCGGTCACGTGACCTCAACAGCTTCTCAGCAGAATGAGCCGGTGAAGTCGTCGAGCGGCTGAACTAACGGATACGGTGCGATAATGACTTCAAATCAGGTCCGTGTGCGTCAAGGGCGTCACTGGATCAGCTCTGATGTCTTGTCTGTTGTGTAGATTGACTGGCATGTTATGTTCGTTGCGTGCGAGGTGTGTGTTGTTGTTAGCTTTACTGCTAAGGCTGCCGCGAATGCGTCAAAACATTGCTGCGTGTGTGTGTGTGTGTGTGCGCGCGCGCGTGCGTGTGTGTGTGTTTGTTAGAGAGAGAGATAGTGTGTGTGTGTGTGTGTCAGTAGGGACAGTATTGAGACTTTTTTCTGCAAATAACCATCCAGTGAAGTGACACTCAAACCCGGAGCAGTGGGCAGTCTTACGCCGTGATGTTGTGGGCGGGTCCATGTCTTGATCAAGGTCACTCGGGTGTAGAACTTGCCAGACCGGGATTAGAACTCCAGATTGCTGGAACACGACTGCCAGTGCCGACTTAAGTGTTTATGCTTGTCTGTTTGTTTTTTAACACCGTAATTGTACAAAAAAATGACTTGACTCTTCTGTGTCCCTCTCAGTTAGATGAAGGAAGCCTTTTTTCGACCTTGTGAAGAGAAGTGGGCGTGTCCTGAGCTGCGGCGCTGAAGGAGGCGTGTCCTGCGAGTGCGACGCTCATGGCTGCAGTTTGGCAGCAGGTTCTGGCCGTGGACGCGAGGTCGGTACTGACTAGGGCTGCACGATATATCGCAAAAATATCGCGATAATAGGATGCGCAATAACCCATTACGCAAACAGTTTAAAATATCGCAAAGTTAATTGACCTAGCGGATCAATGCAGAAGTGGTTTATTTGCAATAAACAAACATGGCTGGATATGTTTAAAAAATATCCGACATAAAACTATTTTGTGTTTTTTTTTTAATAAAAAAAAAAAAAAAGACAAGGCAAGAACATATTTCGTTTAAAAAAATGCTCATTTTAACACAGTCTTGGTGATTGTACGGTTATAAGACCTGAACACTTTGTTTAATATTTTGCATTATTTATTAGTATTTAAAAGCAGGAAAGGCAAGGACACATTTAGTTTAAAAGATGCTCATGTTGATCTTTTTAGTCTTTTTAGATCAGTGTCATTTTAGTCATCAGTAGTTTTACTTTTTTATATAGTTTAGGTTTTTTTTTATATGGGAATATGTTATATCGCAAGCAATACCGTTACCACAATATTCAACAGTAATATCGCATATTTCTTCAATATGGTGCAGCCCTAATACTGAGCCTGTCTGAGGTCTCCATCTCTTCTCCCGCAGATACAATGCTTACCGCACTCCCACGTTCCCCCAGTTCCGCACGCAGTACATCCGGCGCCGCAGTCAGCTGCTCCGCGAGAACGCCAAGTGTGGCTTTGAGCCGGGCCTGCGCAGACAGTACCTGCGTCTGCGCAGTCAGTTGCTGGGCCTGCGTTACGGGCCTCTGTCCGAGCAGAGCAGCTTCCGAGCCAGCAGCGTGCGCAGTTCCCGCACCACTCTGGACCGCATGGAGGTCGGGCCAATCACAGGCAGCGTGTGGCTTCACGTGACGTTCACGCGTGTGTTTGTCTGTCGTCAGGATTTCGAGGAGGACCCCAGGGCCCAGGGTGCGAGGGGCCACCGCAGGTCCGTGAGCAGAGGCTCCTATCAGCTGCAGGCCCAGATGAACCGGGCCGTGCACGATGAAAGGTACGCCAGGCCGTCTGCTCGGACCCTCAAAGTGTCCAGGACATTCACACACTCCAGGCAGTACATACAACATATCACAGTCCAAAAGCCCACCATCCGACATTAAACCCCTAATTATGTAAGCAATGTTAAATGTTACTTTTTAACAGCAAGACAGTCTTACACCAAAATCACTGTACATTTATTGCGTTTTGAGGATTGCGCTGTACTGTAGAAGTGCTTCGGATGCTTTGACGGCGAGGAAGAATTAAACTGACAAAGAGCGGCGGATTTTTGAACAGAGATTTGATCCGACCGCTAATACTGACAAGCAAGTTATTTGCAGTTGAAAACACAATTAAACATTTCAAATGAACCGCGTGCGTTAACGCGTTAACTTTAGCAGCACTCGTTTTCCTGCAAATTCTACTCTACTAAAAATGTTGTGTATTTTCAGGATACGTTTGTTATTCTAAACTTTGTGTCCGCCATCAATTCTCAAGTTAAAGCAATAAACCAAATAATAAAAGCAAATCACCAAAAAAGGGTTTTGCTGTGTGTGCCAGGCCTCCGGGGAGTCTGGTGCCCACCTCCGTGGCCGAAGCCAGCCGAGCCATGGCAGGAGACACCACCCTCAGTGAGAACTACGCCTTCGCCGGCATGCACCACATCTTCGACCAGCACGTGGACTCTGCGGGTAAACCAGACAGAGACGGGACCGGAGTCTCGCGCCTTCACGCACCTTTCTCCTTCTCAGTTCCTCGTCTGCAGTTTGCCAACGACGACAAGCACCTGCTGGCCTGCTGCTCGCTGGACGGGACGCTGTCCATCATGACTCTGTCTCCGTCTCCGCCTGCGGTGAAGGTCACCCTGAAGGGCCACGCGGGCCCCGTCACCGACTTCGCCTGGTCCCTCAGCAACGACGTCATCGTGTCCACCTCGAAAGACGGCACCCTGCGCATCTGGAACACGGAGGACGGGCGCTGCATCCGAGAGGTGGTGGACCCGGAGGCCAGCGAGCTGCTCTGCTGCACTTTCCAGCCCATGAACAACAACCTGACCGTGGTGAGTCCAGACCACAGCCTCCTCTGGGTCACGTGATCACGTGTCCACTGACTCGTGTCCAGGAAGGCGGGCTTGTGAACGGTGGACACACTAGGTGACGGACAGTGTTGGGAGTAGCACGTTACTAAAGTCATATATCACAACAGTATGTTCGTTTTTGCTGTAGTGTAATATTACGACTTGGATTTTCAGGAAGATATTGCTCGTTACATCAAACTTTTCATCCTCAAGACAATACAACAAAAATGTAATATTCAGGGTTCTTGCTTGAATTGCTTGAATTTCAATAATGTGTTTTCAAGGCCTTGAAAATGCTTGGCTTTTAAATGAAGTGCTTGAAAATGCTGGAGATTCTACAGTGGACTCTGGATAAGTGCAAGTCCCCAGGACCAGATCAGAACTTAGGTGGTTCTCCCACTCTGTGTCTGGTTTCACACGACTTTGATTGACAAAGAGTGAGACAGAGAGAGAGATAGACATATAAATAAAGTGAGTGTGTAATAAACAGGTGGTGATCACTATGATCCAGGTCTGATTAAAAGTGCAGAAAGAGTGAAGCATCAACACCTTTATTGTTGCAGTGTTCCCAGCTTTGTTACACTTGAAACACACTTTGCTAAAAATGTAGAAGAATGGCAGTCGTCTAATTTCTTACTTTATATAAAGTTAGAATATAAATTTTGCCTATAATGTTAGTAAGGTCTACTAAAATAAAATAAACCTGAGTTATTCACAGATATTGCTGGAAAATTACTTTATGTCAATTATACCTTTAACACTTTTCCAATTATAAACTATATTGTTATCGGTAGCTTGCATACGCCATTAGGCCACATAACATTGTCTTCTACTGAATGTAAAATAAAAGACAAGTAAAAAGTACATTTTGTTGTTTTAGGATGTAAATTTCTACTTCTGCAGTTGTTTTGGTGAAAGTAACTTGAAAGTAACACAGAAGCAATGTAACATTACAATTCTGAGGCCGTAACGTTGTAATGTAACTTGTTACTTTTTACAAACAGTAATGTGTAATGTATTACAATTTTGAAGTAACTTGTGCTTGAAGCAGTGAAGATCTACTGAGTTCTGACCAACAAGCGCTGCGTCTTTGTCTTGTCAGGTGGGCAACAGCAAGCAGCACCTGCAGGTGGTGAACATCTCCACCGGGAAGAAGGTGAAGGGCGGCTCCAGCAAACTGACGGGCCGCGTGCTCTCGCTCTCCTTCGATGCTCCGGGCAGGATCTTGTGGGCTGGTGATGACAGAGGAAGCATCTTCTCCTTCCTGTTTGACATGGCCACAGGTCTGAAGCGCAAGAGCTCGTCCTGATCCATTCATCTAATCCTCCAGGCTAGGGATACTAAGACGTCCACTTTTTAACTTTTTAGACTATTAAGCTTATTCACTGTTCCAAAAATGTCTAGTTTATACATTAGAAGTTCTTGTTTACCCAAATTCAAAAATCAATTTTTCAGAGACAAATATACGGTGGTATACAGGAAATAATTTTGCTAATAGAGACGATATTTTATCGACAAAAAACTTTCGTTATATGGAATTTCTGTTAAGAGTCATACCACTGTGTTTACTTAATCATGTCGCCTTTCGTTTGGTGCAATAATTTTGTTAAAAGAGACGATATTTTATCGGCAAAGAGAGTAATTTGTTAAGAGAGGTATCACTGTATTTACTTAATGCTGTCACCTTTCGTTTGGTGAAATAATTTTGTTAAAAGAGACAATATTTTATCTGCAAAGAGAGTAATGTTTTGTTAAGAGTCATACCACTGTATTTGCTTAATCCTGTCGCCTTTTGTGTTGTGAAATAATTTTGTTAAAAGAGACAATGTTTTATCTGAGTCGTTCATTGAGAGGTATCACTGTATTTGCTTAATCCTGTCGCCTTTCGTTTTATGAACTAATTTTGCTAAAGAGAGTGGTTCGTGAAGAGAGGTGCGACTGTGGTTGTGTCTGTGGCTTGTTTTGAGTGTGTCTTGTCCTCTTGTGTTCAGGGAAGCTGACTAAGGCTAAGAGGCTGGTGGTGAACGAGGGCAGCTCGGTGTCCAGCATCTCCGCTCGCTCCTGGATCAGTCGGGAGGCACGAGACCCTTCGCTGCTCGTCAACGCCTGCGTCCACAAACTGCTGCTTTACAGGTGGAACGGCGTCGCCTCTCCGCGCCAAACAAACGCTGACGTGAGATTTCACAAACCGCAGGGTCGTGGATAACGAAGGCACTCTGCAGCTGAAGAGGAGCTTTCCCATTCAACACGGATCCCAGCCGCTGCACAGCATCTTCTGTCCTCTCATGTCCTTCAGACAGGGCGCCTGCGTGGGTACGTGCCCCATTACAGCCCAGTCTTCGTTTCGTTGACGGAATATTATCGTCTTTGTCTACGACACTTTCACCCTGATGAAAACGAAACGAGAACTATATAAAAACTCCCGCTCAGGGATGAAAACTATAACTAAATTTATTGACACTTTCGTCAACGAATAAAGACGACGTTTAATCATAATCCGAGGAGAAAGGCGGGTGCAAACGCAATCAGGACACGGAGCCTCTTTTTGAGCTGGTGAGGGAGTTATAGAGGACAGTGTCTTCAGTAACGTCTTCTCCAGCAGGAAACAACGCTCAGATATATGGATTCAGTTTATATTCAACGCCACCTTAGATAAACTATCTGTAGCCGCGTGTGAAGCAACAATCACCAGCAGAAACACAACACACCTGAAGCGCCATCTGCTGATCACACTTCTTTATTCACCGTGCAACCATTTGTTACTTATCAACCTGATGCAATTATAATTCATTTTATTTTACGGTATTTATGTTTCTCTTTGTTGAGGTGTCATTTATGAGAATACATTTATTTGGCAATTGGATTGAAAGAAAAGTTCATAAAAATAAGTTCAAGTAAAATGTTTTTCTAAATAAGATCTTTGTAAAAATTTAATATATTCATAGTTAACTACATATTCAGATTTCTCAGACGTAGAAAATTTAGTAAACATTTAGAATATATAGCACTTATATTTTTATTGACAAAATCTATACTGTAATTTAGTCGACTAAAAAGCTGTGGTAGTTAATCAACTAAAATTAGACTAAAACAAAAAAAAATCTAAGATGACTAAATTGGGACTAAAACTAATCTGAGTTAGTCAAAAGACTATGACTAAAGCAAAATTACAAATCTTTGTCAAAACGAACACTATTCCATCCAGGTTTCAAGGCGAGAGTGTGGCAACCTTCCTTTCTTCTGTCCACAGTCACGGGCAGCGAGGACGCTTGTGTCTACTTCTTTGACGTGGAGCGTAACACCAAGCCCATCGTGAACAAGCTGCAGGGTCACAGCGGCCCGGTGCTGGACGTCAGCTTCAACTGCGACGAGAGTCTCCTGGCCTCCTCCGACGCCACGGGAATGGTGATCGTGTGGAGACGGGAGCAGAAGTGAACTTGCTGCACGAGCTGTCAATCACAGCCTTCTGACCCGCCCGTCTCTCTCTCTCTGCTGTCTTCTGGATGTTTGACGTGAGATGTGAATATACGTGTGTGTGTTGTGTGTCTGTGCGCTTGTACATGAACTCTGCTGTGGTTTGGACGTCACTAAAGGACCAACATTTGTCTGCAAACGTGTGGCGTGAGTATTTAAGTGCCTGCTTGAGGTTTCTCTGATTAAATTCACGCATCAATGAAGCGGCTGCTTGTGGTCCATGACAAGGATTTTAGTGATCCACAGTTAGTTTGGCTGTAAGAGTGATGCTTTGTCGTGAACGATAAGAGCCGGCTGAGAATCCATCACAGAAGAGCTGGACTTTTTTTGAGCGCACAATTTGGCTAATCGATGGTAGAGTCATACCATTATGCAAAATAAGTTGTTGTATCGATTTTTCCAAGTCTTGTTTTATGCGCATGAACCAGTGACATGTTCTGCCTTCTTAGTGGCTCTGCCCATAAATATATCCTACCGAAATATTTTTGGTTCGTGTAATTATTGACTTGTGCACTGACACATGCGCTTAGTTTATGATAAAACAATGGGTAGGAAAAAATGATTAATTTTATTTCTTATTTGCTCAAATGAAACAACATCTATATCTGAATCAAATAATTAGTATTAAATAGATACGTGTGTCATTATTTAACAGTTGGGGGAAAACGCTGTCTGCATTATGAAGCTTGGTGAATAAACAAACCTTTCTTTTAACAAATTATCGGTTAGCAACTGACGTCTTTTTTTCCTCTCATGCTGCATAGAAGTAAGGCTTTTAAAGAAAAAAAACGGCTAATGAAATAAACGAACGAAAAAAGAAACCAAACAAATGTTTAGAAACGCACAAACTATTAATGATTGCTAAGCTGGGCTGAATATATTTCATATATTGGGGGGGGGGGGGCTTTTATTTTGAAAATCCTCGTTTTCCGCCTCTAGCGAGCGTGTGGGAACACCAGCTTCCGGTCCTGCAGCTGTTAAGATAAGCGGTATCTGAGGCGCAGTCAAACGACACCTTCAGCTGCTGCTCGTGTCTTTAACTTCTCGACGATGAGGCGAAAGCAGCTTGTGACGTGCGAGACGATCTGAAGAGGCGACGGAGTGAGTGATGTAGCCGCTGAGGCGTGAGGGAGGCGCGGACATGCCTTTCCTGCACGGCTTCCGGAGGATCGTGTTCGAGTACCAGCCGCTGGTCGAGGCCGTGCTGAGCCTCCTGACGCCCGAGGAGCCGGAGCAGGAGCCGGAGAGCGCCACCACCCGGTCAGACCCCGTGTCTCGCGCTCCTCCGCTCGGGTGTAAACACGGTATAGGTAGCAAGTCGGCTCGGACTGGCCACTAATGATGACGTCACTCACGGGTTACAGCTCTCGGACCAGCATCGAGTAAATTGTATAGAAAACATTTATTAATGCTGTGCAGTCTTGGTTTAATTAATGGCCAAATGTCGGTTTTGCAGATTGATCACTATAATCAGTCACGTTGATAACAAATTAATTTAATTTGAAAAGTCCAATTAAATAGTGTGATGTCATCATTAGTGGCGGGCCCTCGAGCCGTCCTGGTACCTCCACCAGCTGAGCGGTGTGTGTGTGTGTTCCCGCAGGCGTCCAGCAGGGGGCGAGCGTGGCCCCGAGGCTCTGGCGCGGCTCCTGGAGCGTGAGCGCAGTTCTCCTCTCTTCCAGCAGGGCGTGAGCTGCTGTCTGCTGAAGGTGGTGGAGCTCGGGCTCCCGGGGGCCGCGCGGGTGCTGCTGAGACACGGCGCCGACCTCGGCTTCGAGGGTACGAGGACGTCCCGCCGCACACGCCTGTCCCGCCTTCTCACGCCCTCTGTCCCGCCCACAGACCCCGTGTCCTACTACAACCCGCTGCACGTGGCCGTCCTGAAGAACCAGCCACACATGATCACACTGCTGGCCGATCACGGAGCCGATATACACAAGAGGGATCGGGTGAGACACACACACACACACACACCACACACACACCACACAGTGGAGCAGTGGTCAGTCACACACGCACACACACTCAGACACACATACACTCAGACACTCTCACACACACACACACACACACACGCACACACACAGTGGAGCAGTGATCGGTAACAAACACACACACAGTATTTTCAACCTTAATGTTTGTAGTTTAGTTTTTTGTGTTTAGTTTATTTAAGCCAGTGATGATGAACCAGTAACATGACTAGAACGACCTGACGTGACCTTAAGTTCCGACTACGTGCAGGTCCACGAGAGCAGCCCATTGGACCTGGCTAGCGAGGAGGCGGAGCGACTGCCGTGTCTGCGTGAGCTGCTGCGCCTCGGGGCCGACGTCAACGCCGCCGACAGGAACGGTGGGGAACTGCAGCGCCGCCAATCAATTACGTTTGCGTTTTTTTTTCCCTCGCAATTTTCCCGTTTTTGTTTGAAACTTTTTTTTGTTTGCTTCAGATTTTTCGTTCAGTTTTTTTTTTGGTGTGTGTGTTTGGATTTTTGGCCCAAGCTTCTCGTGGGGGCGGCCCTTACTCTGATTGGTTGGTGAGAATGTGATTGACTGCTGCATTCACGATGAGAATGTGATTGACTGGAATAGTGGGAGGAGTTTAGCGAGTGCTGAAACACATTCATAATTGGAACACCTTCATCTCCGGAGTATTGATGAGTTTGTCTGGACCGACACGACATCATCATCATCATCATCATCATCACCACCATCACCACTGCACCAGAAAGACAACCACTGCGCTCGTTATTTAGTGTTGCGCGTATACTGGGGTTCACAATAAATTCTAGTTAGCACGGAATTATGAGTTGTTTAACCAAACGGAACATTTTATCATTTTATCCCACACTTCCTGGTCAAGCAACTGTCAATCACATTCTCACCAGCCAATCAGATTAAGAGCCGCCCCCACGCGAAGCTTGGGTCAAGAATCCAAATGAAAAAAAAGCGAATAAAAAATATGAAAAAAGTTTCAAACTAAAATGTGACGATTTCAAGCAGAAAAAAAAACAAACCAAACGTAAATGTGAAGCATTTTCGTTCGTTTCTTCGGAATTTGTGTTTGATATTTTCGACACTAATCTGACATTAATAAGACATTAATCATATTTCAGGAAAGACGTCTCTTCTCCACGCTCTGGCCAGCAGCGACGGACTGACGGTCAACAACGCGCAGAACATCGAGCTGCTGCTGCAGAACGGTCCGTGCAACCCCGCCCCCTCACGGCTCCGCCCACCTCCCCTGAAACCTCCTTTTGCGCAGGTGCGGACGTGAACGCCGCCACCCTGGACGGGGAGTCGCCCGTGTCCTCGCTGGCGTTCCTGGTGAAGGAGGCTCTGGAGAGCAGCGCGGAGGAGGCGGAGCTAATGGGCCGCTTCTGCACCCGCGTGGCACGCCTCCTGATGGTCCACGGCGCAGACCCCGCCTGCTGCCTGAGCGCTGTGGGCGGGGCCGTGTGGGAGCCCTCGCTGACCCGCACCAGCCTGGAGAACTACGACCTGCTGTTCCCTCTAGCGGCGCTGCTGCTCCAGCACGGGGCGTCCTTCTTCTGCTCGCACCGGGGCTCCGCCTCCTGGACCGGCCCGGGCCTGATATTCGCACGATTGGCCGAGGCGCTGGGGCGGGACGGGGCTCGGGAGGCGGAGCTTGTGGGCAAGGCGGAGGTGCTGCTGGACCTGGCTGTGGTCTGCTGCCCCGCCCTCCCGCCTCTGTTCCCCCGGGCGGAGCTTCCCCTGCTGGACACGCCCTCCTGCCCGCGCCCCGTGACGGAGCTGTACGCCCGGCTGGAGGAGCAGCAGAAGAGGCCGCCGCCCCTCAGGAGCCTGTGCAGGAGGCGTGTCCTCCTGTGTCTGAGGCCCGGAGCCCTGGAGGAGAAGGTGCGGGTGCTGCCTCTGCCCGAGCGGCTGAAGAGCCTGCTGCTCCCAGAACACACCTGGGCCGCCCGACCCGGCTGGGACCGCTTCTGCCCGCACACACGCCCGCTGTAGCTCTGTGGAATCAGGTCAGGGACGACAATATCAAACGGAAAAGTTCCAAAGAAATGAAGGAAAATGCTTCACGTTTATTTTTGTTTTTTATATTTTTTTGCTTGCAAACTTTTTCGTTTGAAACTTTTTTTTTTTCGTTTTGGATTTTTCGTTAGTTTTTTTTTCCGTTTGGATTTCTGGTCCAACTTTCTGGTACAAGGGGCGGCCGAAGATTCCAGAAGATTACGAGCGGAATAAAAAGCGAATGTACTGTCATTTCAAGCGAAAAAAAAAAAAGTAAATGTGATGTATTTTTCACTTGCAATTTTCACGCTTTCATTTGAAACTTTTTCTTTTTCTTTTTTGCGTTTGGATTTCTGGTCCAACTTTCTGGTACAAGGGGCGGCCCTCACGTGAAGCGTGGGTCAAAAATCCAAACGCAAAAAAAAAAGCGACCGTTTCTTCAAATTCGTTCGTTTCTTCAAATTTTATGTTTGATATTTTTGGCACTAATCTGATTCCTTATAGGTTCCGATCGCTGTGACCTGCATCTTTGGTTGGAAATCGAAAGGCTTGTTGTGATTGTGCCAAAACTACACGTGAAAGTTTCAAACTAACTGTTCAAATAAACAAACTCACCACAACTAGGGCGAGCAAGCGTCCTCTTTTCCCTGTACGTGTCCACGTTTTACATCCTGACCAGACATGTTTCATAAATTCACAAAAATCTCCGGTTTTCGTTCTCCTTCAAAAACATTGTGTAAGAACCATTTGTGTTTTGTGTCATTAAACAAACTTGACTACATTGTATCGGCTTTGAACTGATGTCAGTGATAAATGAATCGATTGTCTGTACGTTGTAACGAAACCGTGGATATTAATTTAGCATAAGAAATAACGAACAAAATGATCTTTCTCGATTCAGATTCAATTATCAGTCGGTAATGATGACGGCCACTAGGGGGAAGCGTTCAGCTGAAGAGCCGGTCTTTATCATCACGGTTAAACAGACAAGCTCGAGATGGCTGGACGTTAACGCTCCGTCTAAATGTGATTCGTAAAGTTAAAATATAAAGATATAAATAAAAAGATATCAGGTGATGGAGTCGCGCCATCAGATGAAACTCGTCTCGGCGATTCAGCGCAAATGAACATTTATTCCTTCGCGGCGACTCGTAAAACAACGTTTTGAATATGTATTTTGACTAGTCACTGCAATTAGATATAGATATCTGCAATTATAATCTATTTCTTAATACATTCTCTGACCAGTCACAACTCAACTGAAGATGTCAATGAATTAATATCTATTTGATATATTCAGCTCACTGAAACACGTTTAGCGTCACCCGGAGCCGCACGTGACGCGCATCCTTTCAAATATAGTATTATAACCAATTTGTAATATGCATCTTACATAATATATAACATACATTACAAATATTATGAACATTTTCCCTTCAACGTTTTATTCCCTTCAAAATTTTTCCGGGGACACCAGAGGATGTGATGTACAAGGAAGGGGAACTTGTAGAAGGTGTGTGTGTTGCATTTGTCAGGTAAAGCCTTAGTGTGTAGAGTTTTATTTGATATATAAACTATTTAGCATTTCTGTCTCTCAACTAATCAACCTGGTGAGGTTCAGTTGCTTGTCTTTCACTGAGGGCTGAGATCTTCAGAGACGACACTGATGGAGAGCTGGAGTTTGAGTTCTTTATTGCAGGATCAGACAGCAGGACAGACACTCATGCAGGCCAGAGGAACACACACACACACACACACTCTCTCTCAGTTCTTGATCTGCGCAGAAACCTTCTCTCTCTTCAGGAGCAGCTGCTGCTTCTCGGCCGTTCTGGTCTGGTCAGCACTGTTGGGTTTCTTTCCTCTCGAGTCTCCTCGCTTCTCCTGAACTTCACCGTGGTTCTCGTTCACCTTGTCATTTTCTTCTTCATCATCATCATCATCGCCATCTCTCTCGTTTTCATCGTTCTTCTCGTCTTGCGTATCACCCTCTCCATCACTTCCTAGCTTCTCTTCTGGCTCTGATGTTGGAGAATGGTCACCACACAGTTCGGTCTCTTCAATCACTTCCATTTGCGCTTCCTCTTCCTCGTCCTGCTCTTCCACATCATCAGCAGCTTCTTCATCTTCAGCTGTGTCTTCATCATCATCATCATCGTGGTCCGGAGCCGCGGAGCTGACGTTGGCCTGACGTGATGCGGCGACTTCCTCTTCCTCCTCCATCTCCTCCGCCACCTCAGCCAGATCTTCATCCAGGTGTCTGATGTCCTCCAGCATGGAGCGCTTGACCCTGCTGGCTCTGGCTGGTCCGGGCGTGGGGGTGAAGCGCGTCTCCTCGCTCTCCAGCAGCTTCCTGTGTGAGACACGTGACACGTCAGAGCTTCTCCGGAGCCTCCAGGAACCCGAGGCTTCACCTGTAGGCGGCGATCTCAGCGTCCAGCGCCATCTTCACGTTCAGCAGATCCTGGTATTCCCGCAGGTGACTGGACATTTCCCACTTGGTTCCCTTCAAGTCGTTTTCCAACTGGTGAATCAGTTCCTGAGGGAGACGTTTGTTCATATTGTTATTTTATAGCGTAACGTTGTGATGATAAAAATAAGTCATTGATAACATCTTTCCCAGTAGCTCAGTCTGTAAAGTGTGTGTGTGTGTATATTCAGCGAAAGTTGTGCAGTCGCTCATTCACACACACGCCGCTGGATGAAGAGCGCGCGCGCGCCGCAGTGCGCCCAGGGTTGCCAGATTGCCTGGACCGACAGGTCACGTTTGTAATTAGATCTGACTTTACTGTGATTAAATTTACGACATTAACTTGCATGACAGTGGTCGGTAGCGTTGTATATAGCGGTGTGCAATAATGTTACAGTAAATATATCACTTTCAAGTTCCTAGTTACTTATTGGGTGGTTTTTTGTGGGGTCTAGAGGTTTTTCAAAAGCTTTTCAAAGTGCGGGAAAACGGCGACTGTATCTGGCAACACTGTGAGGTGACCACACGCTCCTCCACTGACCTGATAGCTGGCCACGTCGGCGGCGTGCCGGTCCTCGCCCTCGCGCAGCTGCCTCTCCAGGGAGTCTTTGGAGCCTCGCATGGCCTCCAGCTCGGTGCTCCTGCTCTGGATCTGCCGGCGGTAGTCCGCGATCTCCTCCCGTGTGGAGCGGATGGCGTCCTTGTTCTGCTCCGCGGCGCTCGTCAGCATGGCGTAGCGGCACTGGAAGGCCTCCTCGGCCCGCTGGGGGTTCTTGGAGGAGAGGCCGTCCAGCTGCGCGCGGATCTCTCTCAGCGCCGCGGTGATGTCGTCGCTCTTCCGCGGCTCCCGCGTCTCGGGCGCCGGCACCTGCAGCTGGACCAGAAGCTCGCCCACCTCCTCCTCGTGGTTCTGGCGCAGGAAGTCCATCTCGTCCACCAGCGCCTGGACCTTCCTCTCCAGCTCCAGCCGCGTCAGAAGCGAGTCGTCTCGGTCCTTCCTGGTGCCGCGTATGGCCGCGTCCAGCTGCTCCCGGAGGCGGCTCTCGTGCCCGCAGCGCTCCCGCAGGCGCCGCAGGTCCTCGTCCAGGCGCGCGCTGTCCAGCAGAGTCCGCGTCTTCTCCCGCTGCAGCTGCTCGAGCGCGCGCCGCAGATCCTGGAGCTCCCGCTGGTACGCGTCGCCTCTGCCGGAGCGCGGGCCTTTCTGCTGGCTCCTGATGCCCTGGATCTCCTGCTCCAGCTGCTGGTTCTGGTCCTCCAGGAAGCGCACCTTCTCGATGTAGCTGGCGAAGCGGTCGTTGAGGCCCTGCAGCTGCTCTTTCTCGCTGTGGCGCGCGGGGGTTCTGGCGTCACTCCACGGCCGCGTGTGGCGCTTCTCCAGGGCGCGTCTGCGCGAGGCTGTCAGGTGCGTGTCCATGGTGCCGCTGGAGCTGTGCGCGCGGGGCCGCTGTATTTATACGCGGAGAGAGTTAGCC
>MU204235.1:6510919-6528030 GCA_017309775.1 Paedocypris sp. Pulau Singkep | reverse complement strand
TCTCTCTCTCTCTCTCTCTCTCTCTCTCTCTCTCTCTCTCTCTCTCTCTCTCTCTCTCAGGCTGGTACAGAGGATACACACTACGGCAGAAGTCCCACAAGGTGCTGGCGAGCGCTGGCGTTGCCCTGGTGGCGTGAGGTTCTAATGAGTGTGTTGTTTCTAAGGGCATTTTCCCTGCCACCTACATTCACGTGAGGGAAGGCCGGGTGGAGGGCAGCGGGTAAGACGGCTTCTCTTCCGGGTTGGTTTTGTTGTGCTGTTGGTGGCGGTTGAGCAGGAATGTGATGCGCAGGACGCAGGAGCTGCTGGTGCCCACGGACTCGCCGCTGGTGCAGGAGCTCGCCACCACGCTGCGGGAATGGACGCAGATATGGCACAAGCTCTACGTGGTAGGTGATCTCCGTCCGCTCCGTCAGCAAGGACGTTTCCTTCAAACCGCCTGTTTGTGCAGAGCAACAAGAGCGCGCTGTTCCGCAGCGTCCAGCAGATGGCGTACAGTCTGATAGAGTACCGCTCGCAGATCGTGTCCGGCACGCTTCCCAACGACGACCTGCTGGAGCTCAAGAAGAAAGTCACGGCCAAAATCGACTATGGGAACCGGTGCGTGTGCGTGTGTGTGTGTGTGAGACCAATTTTAGTCTCCTAAACTTTGATGGCTTGATGGAGAATGGAAGTTTTTAATGACACTGTGTTGAGATAATGGTACTGTAGTTTTTACTGAAAAACCGTCTTTTGTTGTTTGTTAATCCTTCATCACAATGTCATTAGTCACAAGTTAAGATGCGTATTTGCAACGAACATGTGGCTCAGAAACATCCAAAAAAACAGACAAAACAAAAAAAAGTGTATTAGTGCTGTCAAAGTTAACGCGTTAATGCAGACGATTAACTTTAAAAATCAATCGCGATTCGAATAATTATCGCATTTACGTGGTTGCAATTTTGCCACTTCCTGTGGGGGCCGGCAGTTGTTCGACGCTTAAAGAATAAAACTTTTAGACGGAGAGTTTCGTTTTAAAACTTTGACAGATGGATCCGTATATAGAACAAAAGTATCATGTGTACAGTATTTTGCAAAGTTGATGCGCTTCGCTAATAAAGAAGGTAAGTATAGTGGAATCATTTGGGGCAATCTCTGTTTTTTTTTCCCCCAAATTTTTAAAACTCATATAAAGAATTGACCTTTCTCTTTTTAAAAACTTTTTTTTCACATAGCATCTCTGCATTGGTCTCGGATTCAGAAAAGCGCTATATACTGTAAATGAACTTGAACATTTGCACCGTTTCTCATTTCTATATTTGACATGCCTTTATTGTGGACTTTTTTTTTTGAATCCTCTTGAACATAAAAACATTCACTGCCATTAATTATTTTGAAGTTCACTCGACATACCCGTGTTTTTCATAGTCATAGCCATTTTTTTTTCACGCCAACGAACACTGAATAAAAAGCAACAATCCTCTATTTTTAGATTTTCACACGTGCGCTTCGAGACAGATGTAACTGTGAAAAGCTCCTTACAAATGCGCTGACGGTGATCTTGCTGCTGCAGGATCCTGGGTCTGGATCTGGTGGTCCGTGATGAGGCGGGGAACACGCTGGACCCCGAGCGCACCAGCACCGTCCGTCTGTTCCGCGCGCACGAGTCGGCGTCCCGCAGCGTGGACGAGCGCATCCAAGAGGAGAAGGTGAAGCCAGTATTTCTTTCCTGTTTTCTTTTTCGTTTTTTTTTCTCCAGACTTCTATTTTCTTAATTTTCAAACACAGATAAATAATGGACATTTTTCTTCTTTAAAGACTGTTTTTCCCCTAATTTGCATAGTGACTTTAACTTTAACATTTTGGTCTGGAACTAAGAAAAGCGAGTGAGTGGAGCGTGTGGTGAGGGTGTGAAGGTTCTCGGCTCTTGTCTCCTCAGATGCGGCTTCAGAACCTGGAGCAGCAGCGTCAGAGTCTCTTCTGCGGCGTCCACACCTTCAGCCTCCTGATCAACCTCCGGAACTTTGTCTGCAACATCGGCGAGGACGCGGAGCTCTTCATGTCGCTGTACGACCCGGACAAGTCCGAGTTCATCAGGTGCGGTCAGTCGCCATGACAAAACGCTCCGAGAAGAAATGCTACTTGTGGTGTGTGTGTGCGTCGTTTAGATCCATGGTCCACAAACCCCGGTCTGTAGATTAAATAGTACCGGGCAGCCGAAGTATGGAATCGGATTAGTATCAAAAATCTGAATCAGAATCAACTTGTGTCTGATCGGATGGGTTAAATGCAGAGAAAAAATTTCCCCACTGAGGGACTAATAAAGGTTCAATTATTATTATTATTATTATTATTATTATTGGCCAAGTTGCAAGTGAAAACAAGGAATTGAGTTTGGTCTGACTCTGCCTTTTCCAATCTATTTTATTATTCAATGCAGATATTAACATAAATATATAAATAAAAGGGGAATGAAAGAAAAACAATGACATGAAATGTATGAAACATAAATAACGATATTGCAAATACTAAAAATTGCAAAAAAATCTAACGTAACAGAATTTATTGAAAAATAAAACAAACATGAATTATTCACATTTTCGTTTAGTTTTTTTTATCATTGTTTTTGCTCACAATTTTCACATTTTCGTTAGCACTTTAACCATTAAGGCTGAATTTTCGTTCTAAACCGGAAGCATCTCTTCTTCAGTCTAAACAAAGTATTTAAGTACACTACCGTTTAAAAGTTTGGGGTCACTTGAAATGTACTTATTTTTGAAAGAAAAACAAAAATTTTTGTCAATGAAAATGTTGATAGCAAACTTTTGAAAGCAAATGTTTTTGATATAAAAAGAAGTACTATTAAACTAGGTACTGAACCAGAGTTAAAAATGTGAAATCTCTTTATATTCACCCCTCAGTATAGCATGTTTGTTTTATTTTGAATGCATGTTTAATTTACAAATAAATGCTATTTTATGTTAAATACTAAATTAAAAAATCTGAAACCCCTCCCACATCCGGAGGATGTGATAAAATGATCAAACGTTGACCGGTTTAGGGGACCTGTTTTTTGTTGCCCGGGTTTAGATGAAATGACAAATCAAGCGAGGTAAGGGAAGTGAATGTTCGCACTCAGTGTGTTGTTCCCCCTCACAGCGAGAACTTCCTGGTGCGGTGGGACAGCACGGGCATGCCCAAAGAGATCGAGAAGCTCAACAACCTGCCGGCGCTCTTCACGGTAAGAGCCGCTATCCCGCCGCGCCGCGCCGCGTCCGCCGCTGAGGGGCGTGTCCCTCCACAGGACCTGAGCAGCAGCGACCTCCTGCGCCAGCGCCTCTTCCTGGTGTGTCAGATCATCCGCGTGGGCTGCATGGAGCTGAAGGAGGGCAGGAAACACACCGGCGGACTCAGGCGGCCCTTCGGAGTGGCAGGTCCGTGTCTTCTGCTGCAACATTCTGCGCCTGATTTGTCGACTTAATGGGATTCGAACCCACAGCCGCAGTGTTGCGCTGCACTGTAAAAAATGAATCATGAGGCTTGGTGTTTTCATAAAAAAATTATGTGTTTGCTAAAAAGAATGCGCACGTGTCCCTGAAAAAAATGTTGTTCTGTGTTTCACCGAAAATATTGAGAACAATTTGGTAAAAGCAATTTAAAATGTTCATTTCAGCTCTTTTATAAGTAAACCAGTGCAATTTTTGACGTTTAAACTTTAAAATAAAGCATAAACATTTTTACATTAACTGTTACGTTATAACTTGAAGGGATTTATCTTAAAAGATGACAATTTATATTTAAATAATGCAAATAACCATCTCACCATCAGCGTGTCTACTGCTCTTCAGAATGAAGTTGAGGCTGGATTCCACTTTCTTGCTTTCTGTCTGTTAAAGGTCTTATTAGAGAAAGAGAAGACTATCTAATGAGTGGAATCTCTTTGTGAGGAAATGTATGGAAATGTACGTGTATGCCTTGTTTCAAAATAAATGAAGCCAGGTGTAATTTAATGAATTTTCCGTTTGTGAACCGACGTAATACTGTATTTCCTCCATGTCCCAAAATGTGGCCCGCGAGTCTAAATATTTGCCGACTCCTGCTCTTTCCGAGGCTTTCACAAGGAAAACGTGACGTAACTTTTAATGGGGACATTCGGGTTGTGGGTTCGACTCCCAGTGAACGTGAGCTGCTGCGTCGCTCTTCATCTCCGTCTTCATCTTCCTCTGTTCTTCATCTCCAGTCATGGACCTCACAGATGTTGCCCACGGGAAAATCGATGATGACGATAAGCAATACTTTGTCCCGTTCCAGCAGTGAGTTGAGGAACTTCCATTCCATTGTCGTCTTTCGTGTTGTTGTGTCCATGTCTTGTTGTTACTAGTTACTAGTTACTAGTTCTGTTGTTACTAGACCTAGTTCTAACTCTTAACCCCTCCCCCTCTTCTGTTTTCTTTCTACTCTTTAGAATTGCCATGGAAACGTACATCCGTCCGAGGCAGCTGATCATGTCTCCTCTCATCCCGTCCCGCGTCATCGGCGAGAACGAGCCGCTGGTTTCCGTCTTTAACAAGGTCATTGCCACGCGAGAGGTCAACCACAAAGGCCAGGGTAAATCTCCCTCTCGTCCGCACGTCAGAACAACTCGCTGGTGTGTGAAACGAGCGCCGACAGCCAGGCTGAGACGGATGCCGCGCTTGTGATTGATTGGCAGTTCAACCGACGTGAATGGTCGGATAGATGGATGGAGTGAGCGTGATGTGGTGTGAAACGGTGTTTATTTCGTTGCAGAAATATTTTTGTCGTCGTCTTCGTGAAGACACTTTTTCCCGGAGGAAGACGAAACTAGAACTATATAAAAACTCCCGCTCAGGGACGAAAAATATAACTACATTTATTGACACTTTCGCTAACGAATAAAAACTAAACAAAAATTTTGAGGCAGAAATAAAACACACCCGAAGCGCCATCTGCTGAAGAAACTTATTTTTTCACCGTGCAAACATTTGTTGCTTTTAAACGTGATGCACGTTTAATTTTATTTTACTGTAATTAATTTCCTCTTTGTTGAAGTTTCATTTATGAAAATATAATGAAAATTTATTTGGATTGAAAGAAATGTTCCTAAAAATAATATTAAGAAAAATAAATGTTTTTCCAAATAAGATCTTTATATATATTTTACATGTTCATAGTTAACTACGTATTCAGATTTCTTAGACGTAGCAACTTTAGTAAACATTTAGAATATATAGCACTTATATTTCCGTTGACTAAATCTATACTGTAATTTAGTCGACTAAAATGCTGTGGTATTTAGTCGACTAAAATTAGACCAAAACTAAAAAAAAAAAATAAGTCGACTAAATTGGGACTGAAACAAAACTGAGTTTTAGTCAAAAGACTATGACTAAAGCAAAATGAAACATCTTTGTCAAAGTGAACACGTCAGTAACGGTTTGGATGTAACGTGCCGTGTTTCAGGTTTGTTCGTGACCCTGAAGCTGCTTCCTGGAGACGTCACGCAGGTTCAGAAAGACTATCCTCACTTTGTGGATCGCACCACGCCGATAGTGCGAAAGATGGGCTTCCCCGAGATAATCCTGCCGGGTGGGTGGAGACGGTCCCGGAGCCCCAGTGACCACTCATCGCCCTGTCCCGTCTGCGCAGGTTACGTGAGGAACGACATCTACGTCACGCTGCTGCAGGGAGAGTTTGATCGCGGCAAGAAGAAAACCCCCAAGAACGTGGAAGTCATGATGAGTGTGTTGGACGAGGAAGGAAGCCCCATGGAGGTGAAGAAACCCCTCCGCCGTGGTGTTCACTTCAGAAAGACTGTAAATTTACTTTACTTTACTTTACAGTCCTTTGGCAGACGCTTTTATCCAAAGCGACTTACAAAAAGAGGAGCAAGTGAAGCAATTTGTCTAAAATAGGCTACAGTAGATGTCCACACAGGCTATATAAAGACACTTACTAGACAGAACAGCACCAACAGTCAGTAAACACAAGACACTTTTTTTTTTTTTTTTGCTTTGTTTCTTTTTTTTAACAGTGTTAAGCTGCTGCTGAAGGAGCTCAGTTTTTAGTGCTTTTTTAAACGTTGAGAAGGTTGGACAAAATGAGAATTACGATTTATTTTTTGCTCAAAATAAAGATCTTTTTTCACGGTTCTTTCTGGTAATTTTATTGTTTTAAATATTCAACCCTGAAAATCAGGTTGTCAAACAGCAATATAATAACACTTATTGCTTATAATACTTTAAATGTAAACAAATTGAATGAAACATAATGTAGTGTTGTAAAGGGGAAAAAAACCACCATTATACTTAATACTGTACCTAGGATTTGTTTATTTTTATGTTCAGTTGAGGAGAAAATTGCACTTTTGGAATACTTATCAAACAATGATTATTTTGTAGGCGGGGCTAATAATACTGTCCTCAACTGTAGATGTTTGCAGAGTGTCGTCTTCTGGTTTAAACCGCAGTAAACACGCACACACACACACACACACACACACACACACACTCACACTCACTCACCAGGCACTAAAATGTGGGAGTTGATAGCAGACTTGCTTGTCTTTTGGTTGTGTTTCCTCACTCATTCTCCCCGCAGAAAGCCGTGTATCCTGGAGCCGGTTATGAAGGGATCACTGAGTACAAGTCTGTCATCTACTACCAGGTCAAGCAGCCCTGCTGGAACGAGACGGTGAAGGTAAAGTGTGTGTGTGTGTGTGTGAGGCAATGGTCACGGTCAGACTGGTGTTCTGCGTGTCCTCAGGTGGCCATTCCCATCGAGGACGTGTGCCGCTGTCACCTCCGGCTGGTGTTCCGACACCGCTCTTCTCAGGACTGTGAGTGTGCAGACGCTAAAATAAATTCTTCACAAGCCACAAAATCTTGAAATTGCACGGTAACTCTGTGTTTTTTTTTTTTTTTTTTTTTTTTCAAACGAGGTAAATTAACAGAGAATTAAGAGTGAAAGATTAATCTGCTTGTTTCGAGAAAACGGGACTCGTTTCAAGGCGCCTTAAAAAGTAAAAATGTTCTCCCCCCATTGGCAGATAGTTTTACTCGAATTAAGTCTTTTTCTCTCATTTTGCTTTTTATATTCTTTTTTTCATTTGCATTGTTTGCATTGTAAAACGTCCAACCCCTCACCTTTACACTCTTCCTAGATGTGTTTAGAACTCCATTTCCCAGAATCCCCTATTTCTCATTGCTGTCTTTGTCACTAGCTATTGTATTTCAGTGATGGCTAACCTGCGGCCCGCGGGCCAGAACCGGCCCATGAACTTTTCACGTGTCTATATTTGCACACTTGCTTTGTGTTTAGTCTAGTCTCTTAACCTTGTCTCTGTGTGTCTGTAGCGCGGGATAAGTCCGAGAAGCCGTTCGGAATGGCTTTTGTGCGTCTGATGAAGTCGGACGGCACCACGCTTCCCGACGGCAAACACGATCTCATCGTCTATAAGGTGCGAGCGCCGGCTTGACAACTGAACCAGGGTCGCAGGTGGAAACGCGTTTCTGACCAGACGAAAGACTTTATAGAAGTTATAGTCGACTTGTGTTACATAGAACTTTGAAACATTTAAACACTGTAGGCCTGCATACAAATCGAATGTAGAATTATATTTCTGGTAGAGTTAAGGATTTTTAACACGGGCATTTTTTGTTGTGGTAACTAAGAGGCTGAGACACGTGTCACAGTATTAGTTGCTGATTATTTGTATTCAGTCTATGTGGCGGAGATGAACGCAAAACATCTACAGCATTATTTCCATTTCTTATTACTAGAAAATCAGGATCGCCCCCTGCTCGCCCCAATTACTAGAAAATCTATAAGATTGGGCCATTTTATTTATTTTTGCGTAATAATTATTATTTTTGTCTTGATGTTCCTCATTTTGTTTATTCGTAACGCCATTATTCCCATCACTGCCTATATGGTTCTTCAATGTGTAAGAACTGTAATAAACTGCAATCATTTCCAATGTAATTATGTACAACATTTTTATATAAAAACATAGTCCTATGATGGCATTTTTCCCCCTTGCACTACTTTTACTTTTTCACTCCAAGTAGTTTTTCCAGTAACAGTACTTTTACGCGAGTATGAAGTTGAGCTGTTACTTTTACGTCCACAGAAGTATTTTTTTTAAGTCTAGTACTTGTACTTCTACTTGAGTTGCGGATGCGACTACTTTTGACAGCCCTGCCCGCTGAGTCCGTCCGCCTGTTCCTTCAGACCTTCACCTCCACGTTTCTGCAGGTGGACGCCAAGCGGGCCGAGGACGCCCGGGCCTACCTGTCCCTGCCCAGCTCCGAAGCCGAGCTGGAAGAGAAAGAGAGGATCATGGGAAAGCAGCTGCTTCACGGGCAGATTCCCGTCAGCAAGGACAGCTTCCAGATCTCCACCCTCACCTGCTCCACCAAGCTGACCCAGAACGGTCCCGCCGCCGCCCCAGGTGCGTCTGTCTCCTTCGGGAGGTTCTGAAGTCTCCGTGTCCTTCTCAGTGGATCTTCTGGGGCTCCTCAACTGGAGGTCGAACACGGAGCGACTGGAGGTGATTCTCCACCGGCTGATGGGAGTGGACGGGGGCGAGATCATCAAGGTGAGGAGAACCGCAGCGGACGCGCCGTCACGGCCGCCTCGTTCACGCCGCTGCTCAGTTCCTGCAGGACACGCTGGACGCGCTCTTCAACATCATGATGGAGACCTCAGAGGAGGAGACCTACGACACGCTGGTGTTCAACGCCCTGGCAAGTGTCCTGCTCTCCACATAGGAACTGAAGACCTTCTCCACGTCTAACTGTGTTATATCTCTCTCTCTCTCTCTCTCTCTCTCTATTTCTCTGCCCATGTCTCTCTTCCTCTCTCTTTCTCTCTCTCTCTGTGTCTCTCTCCCCATGTCTCTCTCTCTCTCCCTTTTCTCTCTCTCTCTCTCAATCTCTCTCTCTTTCTGTATCTCACTCACTCTCTCTCTCTCTCCTTCCCTCCCTCCCTCTCTCTCTCTCTGTGTCTCTCTCTTCATGTCTGTCTATCTCTCTCTTTCTCTCGTTCTCTCTGTATCTGTCTCTCACTGTCTCTCTCTTTATCTCCCTCTCATCATCATCATCATCATCATCATCATCATCTCTCTCTTTCTCTCTCTCACTCTGTCTCTCTCCCTCACTGTCTATCTATCTCTCTCTTTCTCTCTCGTTCTCTCTGTATCTCTCTCTTTCCCTCCCTCTCTCTCTCTCTCTCCAGGTCTTCATCATTTCACTGATTGGAGACATTAAGTTTCAGCATTTCAACCCTGTGCTAGAGACCTACATCAGCAAACACTTCAGCGCAACTCTGGCCTATCAGTAATAGCTCTCGTTCTCTCAAATTCATGTTTCACACTCTACACCCTGCGCACACACACACACACTCACTCACTCACACACTGCTGGTTTGTGCTACAGGAAGTTGACCCGAGTGCTGAACTACTTGGTGAGTCACGCAGAGGTCTCGTCTCACAGCGAGCAGCTCTACGCCGCGCTCAAGTCCTTCAAGTACCTGTTTCGCTTCATCGTGCAGTCACGAATCCTTTACTTGAGGTGAGCATGTGACAGACAGACAAACAGAGATGATAAGAGAGGGAGAGAGAGAGAGAGACAGACAGACACAGAGATGATTAGAGACAAACAGACAGAAATGATGAGAGAGACAGACAGACAGATAGACAGACAGACAGAGATGATGAGAGATATGCAGACATGGATGATGCGTGAGAGACGGATAGACAGATGATAAAACATGAGAGAGTCACACCGATGATGAGGGAGAGAGAGAGAGACAGACAGTCAGAGATGATGAGAGACATGCAGACATGGATGATGCGTGAGAGACGGATAGACAGATGATAAAACATGAGAGAGTCACACAGATGATGAGGGAGAGAGAGAGAGACAGACAGTCAGAGATGATATGACAGAGAGAGAGAGACAAACACAGACGGGGATGATGCAAGGGAGAGAGTCACAGAAAGAGACAGACGGAGATGATGCGAGAGAGAGACAGACGGAGATGATAAGAGACAGAGAGAGAGAGAGAGAGAGAATAATAGGCCTAGAGAGAGACAGATGATAAGAGACAGATAGAGCTAATGAGAGAGAGTTACAGAGTGAGTGAGAAATGTGAGTGTGAAATAGATGGATAGAGGGACGTGATGTTTCGTTCACTCCTCCTCTCTTCAGCAGTGTGAGGTGTCTGTCGCGGAGCGCTCCTGATTCTGCTCCTCTTGATGTTTCCTCAGGTTTTACGGGAAGAGTGAAGACGGGGAACAGTTCCTCGACTCCATTCGCTGCTTATTTATGTCTGTCGGTCACCTGATGGACCGGCCTCTGGATGAAGGAGTGAAGATAAAGGTGAAGCTGAAGCTGACAGTGTCTCTCTTTCTGTCGTCTCACTCTGTGTGTGTGTGTGTGTGAACAGGGGGCGATCCTGAAGTACCTTCCGTCCGTCATCAATGACCTTCAGAGGGTGTTTGACCCGGTGGAGCTCAGGTAGCTCCTCAACCTAGTTGATGGAGTTGAGATTCTGAGATGGAGTTATTAGCCGCTGTCACACAGCAATGCCGAAATATTCCCGGATCGAATTTCCCGGCATTTATCCGTTCACACATAAGTGCATGCCAGCAATATGCCGGTATTTTGCCAGGAATGTGTGTGTGAAGGGCTAATAACTCTGGTGTGTGTGTGTGTGTGTGTGTTGGTTCCTCCCGTGTCATTAATGCGTTTGTTTCCTCCCTGACGCCAGCGAGCAGCTGACCAAGTTCATCCAGAGTGTCCCGGAGCTTCAGATGGTGAGGCAGAAGCTGGGCTGCCTGGTGAAGGTCGTGGAGAGCGAGCTGTTCACTCAGGCCGGTGAGGACCAGGCGAGGGCGTGGTCACTCCATCCTCACCGCCTGTGTGTGTGTGTGTGTGTGTGTCAGGCTGCCGGGACGTTCTCTTGCCTCTGATCACGGATCAGCTGAGCGGACAGATGGACGATCACTCCAGCAAACCCGACCTGGAGGCGTGTGTGCAGCTGCTGACCGCCGTGCTGGACGTGCTGGACCACCGACACGTGGTGAGTGCCACACCAGCAATTCAGTGCGTCACTGTCACTGTAAAATAGTAACTAATTACTCATTACTTTACAATTTAGTAATTCAATTCGTTTTCTATTTACTGTCTGAAAATGTACGTAATTAAGTGCGATCATCTCAGTGCGTCACTGTCAGTGTTGGGTAAATTTCTTTGAAAAAGAAACTAATTACTTATTACTTTACAATTTAGTAATTCAATTACTTTACTGTGTCTGAAAAGTAACATAATTCAGTGCGTCACTGTCAGTGTTGGGTAAGTTGCTTTTAAAAAAGTAACTAATTACTAATTTCTTCAATTACTTACCTAATTACTGTGTCTGAATAACGTAACTCAAGTAATTACTTCCTAAAATTCTTTCAGATCTTCAAAGAATAAACCGTTTAAAAACATACCAGTAAAACGTGAAATAGTTGTGCCTTTTAACTTTATTATGTTCTATAAAATATTCTATAACCAATAAAGTTATCAGTTTGAAAACGTAATCTTTTAGGTAAGAAACAAAATTCCTGAAAAACAAAATGTGTATATTCTGCAACAATAAATGCGCCTAAAAGACAGAGATTCTGCAGATCATTAATAAAATTAAATGATGCCATTCAGCGTGTATAATTATTTTACATTGTAACGCAAGTACATTGTAACTAACTGTAAATAAGCTGAACAGTAACTTGTTACTTTTTCAGTAGAAAAGTAATTTACGTACAGTAGCGGCGTACTTTGAACACTGGTCACTGTACACAGTAAAAGTGTAGGTCAGAGGTCAGCGTTTAATCCGCCCCCTGCTGGCTTCAGGGTGTCACGTCGGATCACGTCCAGCTCATTGTGGAGCGTCTCCTGCGGCGGGTGAACCGCACCGTCATCGCCCTGACCGCCGACTCTCCGCTCATCGTAAGATCCGCTGCGCTGGTGCGAGTGCCAGACTGACGCTCATCTCTTCTGCGCTCAGGGCCACTACCTCGCCTGCATGACCGCCATCCTCAAGCAGATGGACGACGCCCACTACGCGCAATACATCAGCACCTTCAAAACCCGCCAGGACATTATCGTAAGTCTCCTGCGTCGGAGCGGGCGAGGAGGGCGTGGCTCAGGGGCGTGGCTCAATATGTTATTCCCCTTCCGCTCACCAGGACTTCCTGATGGAAACCTTCATCATGTTCAAGAACCTGATGGGGACCGTGTTTCCCCCTGACTGGATGACCATGAACCTGTTCCAGATCCGAGTCTTCCTGCGGGCGATAGACCAGTACTCGGACGTGCTGAACAAGTACTTCCTGGACTCCTCCCACTTCCACCTGCAGGTCAGATCCATGTCCGGCGCGTGAGGAGCAGATGATGCGTCCTCTCATTCCGAGTTTGTGACGTGATGGCCCGAGGAGGATCTCGCCACCGTCTGCTCGGATTAGAACTTTCTAGACGTTCTCCTCGGGTCACATGACCTCCCAGAGACACAAGTCTTTGCAATAATACTTTGAAATATTTGCATTTAAATATTTAAATGTATTATTTACGGAAAATGATGAGCTCTGCATTTAGGTAAGACGTGTCCCTTTTGTTTTCCTAGCCCACAGTCTGAACAACGATGATCAATGGAAATTTTTCTTCTTTAAAGACAAGTTTTTCCCTAATTCCGCATAGCGACTTTGCGTTGGTCTTGAACTAAGAAAAGCGCTACATCAGTAAACTTGAACTTGAACTTGAACATGAAAGATCGATGAAAATCTGTTAATATTATAGTAGTAACATATGTATTAGCGCCAACACTAAATCATGTAAACAAATTGACGCTTCTTTTTCACACTTTTTGCGCTACTAAAAGGTCAACTAGAGGAGCACATTTTTAAAAGCATATATTTTCAGAGCTCACGTCTCCAGAGGTTAAAGCAGCCGTTTCTCGTCCACAGCTTTGGAACAACTTCTTCCACCTGATTGTGGCGTTTCTTACCCACAAGTCCCTGCAGCTGGAGACCTTCTCCCCTGAGAAACGTGACAAGATCCTTCAGAAGTGAGTGTGTGTGCACTGAAGCGTCGGCGCCGTGACACGTGCGCGTGTGTGTGTGTGTGTGCGCTCAGGTACGGAGACATGAGGAAGAGCGTCGGCTTCAAGCTCCGAGACATGTGGAACAACCTGGGTAAACTGGTCTCCCCCGCAGAGCTCAGTCCCGGCGTGCTCAGTGTGTGTCTGCTCCAGGTCAGCACAAGATGAAGTTCATCCCGGCCATGGTGGGGCCCATCCTGGAGGCCACGCTGGTGCCCGAGCCCGACCTGAGGAAGGCCACCATCCCCATCTTCTTCGACATGATGCAGTGCGAGCACAACTTCAGCGCCAATCACACCTTCCAGAAGGTGAAGCTGAGCGCCACTGTATGTGTCTGTGTGTGTGTGTGTGTGTGTGTGTGTGTGAGAGAGAGAGAGAGAGAGAGAGAGAGAGAGAGAGAGAGAGAGAGAGAGAGAGAGAGAGAGAGAGAGAGAGAGAGAGAGAGAGAGAGAGAGAGAGAGAGAGATAAGGTGTGCAAGAAATATAGAGTGTGTGTGAGTGTGTTTGGAAGAGAGATATAGAGTGTGTGTGTTTGGGAGAGAGAGAGAGAGTGAGAGTGTGAGAAAGAGAGAGAGAGAGAGTGTCTGAAGTCTCTGTATCTTCAGTTTGAGAGTGAGCTGATCACTAAGCTGGACCAGGAGGTGGAGGGCGGCCGCGGTGACGAGCAGTACAAGGTTCTTCTGGAGAAGACGTGAGTGTCTGGTGCTGCTGATGCTGGAGAGCGGCTGGTGTCAGCGCGTGTGTGTGTGTCCAGGCTGCTGGAGCTCTGTCGGCCTCACCGTTACCTGTCTCACTCGGGCGAGTCTCTGGCTCTGCTCCTCAGCAGCCTCCTGGAGAACCTGCTGGCCTACCGCACCATCACACACGACGAGAGCCCGGAGCTGCGCATGAGCTGCACCGTCAACGTGCTGGTGAGTCACAGCCCCGCCTCCCACAGGCTCCTCCCTCCTGCCTCATTATGACACAGATTTTTTATTTAGGTTTAGTCACAGTCTTTTGACTTTGTAAAACTCAGTTTAGATCTTCTAATCGGTCATCGGTCTAACTTAGTCGACTAAAACGCTGAGGTATTTAATCGACTAATATTACAGTATAGATGTAGTCAACGAATATATAAGTGCTATATATTCTAAATGTTTACTAAAGTTGCTACGTCTAAGAAATCTGAATACGTAGTTAACTATGAACATATAAAATATATACAAAGATCTTATTTATTTGGAAAAACGTTTATTTTTCTTGAACTTATTTTTATTAATTTTTCTTTCAATACAAATAAATGTAATGAAACCTAAAAACAAATACAGTAATGTATATATATATATATTGATATATATTTATATATATATATATATATATATATATTTATTTATTTATTTTTCTTAAAGTTTATCAGTAACTAATGGTTGCACGGTGAATAAAGGAGTTTCACCAGCAGATGGCACTTCAGGTGTGTTGTATTTCTGCCGTGATTGTTGACTATCTGACGCGGCGTACAGATAGTTTTTTTTTAAGGTCGTGTTGATAGTAAAATGAATCCATATATCTGATCGTTTCTTCCTGTCGTGAAAAGACGTTTTTGAAGAATCTTGTTTGCACTCCGTGTCCTGATTGGTTCTCTTTGCATTTGCACCAGCCTTTATCCACAAGCTCGGATTATGATTGGACGTCGTCACGAAAGGCATTTTTGTTTAGTTTTTATTGGTTGATGAAAGTGTCAATAAATAATAATAATTCAATTGAACCTTTATTAGTCCAGTTACAGTTTCCGTCTCTGAGCGGGAGTTTTTTTTTATAATTCTAGTTTCGTGTTCGTCAGAGAAAATGTGTCGTAGACGAAGACGATAAAATACGAACTTAACACTAGAATCTTCTTGCGTCTGCAGAACTTCTACAAGGAGAAGAAGAGGGAAGACATCTACATCCGGTGAGTGTGCTGGCCTGGAGCGAGTGCGCTGGATCTTCCTCCGTCCGCTGCTCCTGCAGGTATCTCTACAAGCTGCGTGACCTCCACCTGGACTGCGAGAACTACACGGAGGCGGCCTACACGCTCCTGCTGCACGCCGAGCTGCTGGAGGTCTGGAGCGCATCGTCACCTCCTCGCCTGGGTCACCGAGTGTGTGTGTGTGTGTGTGTGTGTGTGTGTAGTGGTCGGACAAGCCGTGTGCGCTGCATCTGGTCCCGCGGGATGTTCTTCACCCCTGCACCCAGCAGGAGCTGAAGGAGAGGCTGTTTCAGGACATCATGCGCTACCTGGACAAGGGCAAGGTCCTCCAAGCCTTCAGACCTGCAGGAGCTCCAGAAGATCTCAGACGTGCTGATGCTCTCTGTCCTCAGATGTGGGAGAAGGCCATCGAGATGTCCAAGCAGCTGGTGAAGCTCCACGAGGACGAGATGTTTGACTTCCAAGAACTCAGTAACCTTCTGGTAAGGAGTGAGTGTGTGAGTGTGTGTGTGTGTGTGTGTGTGTGTGACCTTAATCGCATCGTTATCGAGGTTTTATCTCTCGTGATAACTGAACCTCTGAAGGCTGAGGTTTTTTCTCCGCCTCTGACATTTGAGTGACACACTTACTAGCCAATCAAAATGGTAGAATCTCGTGTTGTTGGCTTGCTGACCAATCAGAAATGGCAACAAAACAGAGCGTTTTGAAATCTAGTGGTTTGAAAACCACCTTAAATCAAAATGGCGATTGGTTAACATGGAAACACAGTGATTCTGTGGATCTCAGACGGAAATGTTGCGACTGAACATCGTCAGAGGAAAGAACATTTGAGTTTGCAAAGGGATTAATAACAATTACCGTTTTTAAAAGTTATAGAGAACCAAGAGAAAGACACTGACGACAGAGGGGAAATGAAGACAGATGGAGAGGTGATATTTGGGATGAGTGAGTCTGAAAAAAACCAAGCGATAATATAAAAATGTTCAAAAAGAGAAAAGTAGACGGAGAAAATCATTTTTTTCCATCCGGGATGGACAGATTTTTTTTCTATTTGTATTGAAAAATGTATATTAACTGCTCAGTTGTGATTTGTACCTGTTTATTGGTTAAAATTTTTGAATAAAGGGGAAATATTCCAATTGATATGTATATAATATTCTATGTAACTATATTTATAATTTGTTTTTAGTTTTTAAGTTCAATTAAGAATGGTTCACCTCTATTAATTGACCATTTGTCAAGGTAATTCTCAGTATGTCTCATTTCACGCCATCAGAACGTCTTTAGAGTACCAGTGACGACATTGTTACATGTGAGCGTAACTCTGAATTAAGTTTCTCGTTTTTGAAGTTATATTTAAAAACAAACGACCAAGTGGTTCAGTTAATTTCCATTCTTGTTTTTTGGTAATTAGGTTCATAAATGTAATAATCACGAAGCATCAAACAACATATTTTACTCATAATTTAAATTTTCAGCTCTTAAAAGAATCCGATTCAAAATATCGCAATCGCAGTGCTTTTCGGAAAAATCGCACTTGGGTTTTTTTTCTCAAAATCGTGCAGCCCTGACACACACACACACACACACACACACACTCGCGCTGGTGATGAGGATGATGATGATGATGATGCTCACAGACACGTCTCCAGTCAGAGCTGAGGTGATGCGTGTGTGTTTGCCCACAGAAGCAGCAGGCGCAGTACTACGAGAACATCATGCACGCCATGCGGCCGCAGCCCGAGTACTTCGCCGTGGGCTACTACGGTCAGGCCTTCCCCTCCTTCCTCAGGGTGAGCGAGTGCGGACCACCGGAGAGAGAGAGAGAGAGAGACCCTGAGCGCTGCTGCCCCTGTGCCCACAGAACAAGATCTTCATTTACCGCGGTAAAGAGTACGAGTGGCTGGAGGACTTCAGTCTGAAGCTCATGTCTCAGTTTCCCAACGCGGTGAAGATGACCAGCACATCGCCCCCTGCTGACAGCATCTGTAACGCTCACACTCAACGTATCCTGCACACTGTGTGTGTG
>MU204235.1:6479373-6499840 GCA_017309775.1 Paedocypris sp. Pulau Singkep | reverse complement strand
ATACATACATACACGCTCTCTTTCACACACATACACACACACACACACACACACACACACACACACTCTCTGTCTATCTTTCTCTCTCTCATACACACACACACACACACACTCTCTGTCTATCTTTCTCTCTCTCATACACACACACACACACTCTCTGTCTATCTTTCTCTCTCTCATACACACACACACACATACTCAAACCACAAGATGTTTGACCAGATACTGAAACACACACACACACTCTTGTCTCTCTCTCTCTCTCTCTCTCTCTCTCTCTCTCTCTCACACACACACACACACACACACTGAAACCACAAGGTGTGTGACCTAACCCTGTGAAACACTTGATCCACACACAAACATTCTTTTTTTCTCACTCACATGTGTCACACACAAGGTGTGTAACCAAGCCCTGTGAAACCTTTGATAAACACACACACACACACACACACACACACACACACACACGGCGTTTCTTCTGCGCTGCTCTAGTTTTTACAGTATACGTGTGTATAACAGTCGTGATATTATTGATTAATACACTTCAAGTTCAAGTTCAATTCAAGTTTATTTATATAATTTGAGTCGTTATGTGAATAAAGCGGGAAAATAGTCTTTAAAAAGAAAAATGTCCATTGTTCATCTGTGTTTTGAAAAAAAAATGTATGACTTCTTCATATAAAGTGTTTATGATTTCTATCCGTTTCATATTGTCGAAGTGTGTGTGTGTGTGTGTGTGTGTGTGTGTGTGTGTGTGTTCCTCCTGTGAACTTTGAGTCGGTTTATCAGATTCTCACTTCCACCTTCATGTTCAGTGAATAATTAACACACACACACACTGATTCCTGCGGGACGTGTCTCTGTCCTGAGACGCTCCTCACCAGACCGACATTCATCTTCAGTGAACACACACACACACACACACACGAGCTCTGTAGTCTTGTGCGCATGTGTGTCATGATGTCACCGGACGTTTTTATCGCCGTTTATTTTGTCACGTTGGCCGTTAGTCTATCAGGGGTCACCGCGGGGTCAACCCCATTCCGACCAATCACATGCGCTCCACTCAATGACCCAGTTCAGGGGTCACCAACCCGCGGCTCTTGAGCCTCATGCGGCTCTTTAACTAGTTTCATGAGGCTCTTCAGGAACTTTCACATGACATGAGTCAAATATACACACGATGTTAACTGTTGGAAAATAACTCATATTATCATGTTGGTGTGGTTATTATCAATAAATCTGTCTGAGCAGAGATCTGTGTGTGTGTGTGTGTGTGTGTGTGTGTACAAGATTAAGGAATGTTTATGTGTGTCCGTGTGTATGATGTGTCTCTTTGCAGTAACACAGAAAAAAAAACAGTGGCTCTGACTCTAAATAGTGAAAAAATAGTGTCTCTGACTAGTTGACCACACCAGTCCTAAGGTTTTACTGGAAAAGTGTGTTTAAAACGCAGGAGCTATAAATATGGAGGCCATCAGAAGGGCGTGGCAGGGGGGCATCAGAAGGGCGTGGCAGGGGACCATCAGAAGGGCGTGGCAGGGAGGGGCATCAGAAGGGCGTGGCAGGGAGGGGCATCAGAAGGGCGTTGCAGGGGGCCATCAGAAGGGCGTGGCAGGGGACCATCAGAAGGGCGTGGCGGGGGGGGGTCTCCGCTCACACAGCGAAGCCGTACCTGCTGTCGTAGCGCGGCGCCGCCCTGCTCTCGGCCGCCAGCATCTGCTCCTCCCGGCGGGCGCGGCTCTTCTCGCTGGAGCGGGTGGAGGAGCTCCGCACGGCGCTGAAGTTTACTCCCGAGTGCGTGTGGTAGTTGACGAAGGAGCGGAAGCTGGCGGCGCGGCTGGCGGGGCGACTCTCCGGGGCGGGGGCGTCCTCCCTGCGGAGACGGTCAGATCAGAGCCAAAGAGGATGGGATTATGGAATCTGATTAAGGGCCAAAAATCTGATTCTCAAAATTAGAAAAGCTATCAGGAATTCTCAAAATCAGAAAACCTATACCACCTACCTACCGACCTAAAATATCAACGTACATTTCAAAGAAACAAACGAAAACGCTTCAGTTTACGCTTCAGTTATTTTTCGCTTGCAACTATGTTTGCTTTTTTATTTATATTTTCCGCTTGCACTATTCACTTTCGTTAAACTTTTTTTTTCCGCTTCAGGATTTTCGTTCGCTATTTTTTTGCGTTTGGATTCTTATATTTTTTTTTGAAGTTTCACGTGGGGGCGGCCCTTACTCTGATTGGCTGGAGAGAATGTGACTGATAGCTGCATTCATGAATGTTTTTTTTTTTTTTTTTCCCTTTTTGTCCCTACTTATTCTGTTCAGCGTCCTTGGGTGTCCTGAAAGGCGCTGTCCCATAGAGCCATACTTGGGTAAAAGTACAGATACTTACTGTATAAATTAGTCCTTTACAAGTAACAAGTCACCAATTTCAAAAAGACTTGAGTTAAAGTAGCAAAGTATCCAATTTTAAAAGAACTTAGATATTAAGAAGCATTTTATTCGTACTTAATATAGGCCCCAAAAAAAGAAATGTGAAAACAAACTATTGTTTTCTAAAACAGAAACAGAATTACCGAAGTACATTTACTCAAGTACCTTACACCCCTGGATATCTCTAATATAGTTATATTATATCTGTGAATGCTCTCCATCATCTCCAACTTTATAGATGTCTGCAAAATGTAACTGTGACTGTGAGAAACCAATTTTTTAAGATATCTTCGACAGCTATTAAAAAACGATAACGCGCCTTGGCCACTGATCGGCAATGTTAATACGTATTTGTTGCTTTACTCTTTCAGGACCTGTCATGGTGGGCGGGACAATTAGATTTGCTCAAGTCGAGGTTTCTCACTCTCAAATCTTTTTAGCACTAAATTGATCCCATAGACGCCGTCATGTCTGATCAGATCCTGCTTCCTCTAAGCTTCTTATCACCAGATGTTACTACAACAACAACAACAACAACAACAAAAGACGTCACAGTGCAAACACGAGGAAGGAGGAAGAGTCACCTGATGTCATTGGCGACGTCCTTTTCAAATCTTTCTTTACAACAGCAGCAACGAATCAGGAGCCAGATCAGCAGCAGCAGGAGGAGGAGCAACAGCAGCGAGCCAATCACAGCGCCGGCGATCACTCCAGCTTGGTTTGTGGCTAGAAAGAAGGAAGGAAAAGGGTGAGTGTGTGAGTGTGTGTGTGTGTGTGTGTGTGCGCGCGCTCTCACTCACTGTGTCTGTCTGTTTCTCTCTCTCTTTGTCTCTTTGTCTCTCTCTCTCTCTGTTTCTTTCTCTCTCTGTCTTTCTCGATGTCTCCTCCTCTCCATCCTCTCTCTCTCCCTCTGACTCTGTCTTTGTCAGTCACTGTGTCTGTTTGTTTCTCTCTCTCTTTCTCTCTCTATCTCTCTGTATTTTTCTCTAAGTCTCCTCCTCTCACTTTCTCTCACCCTCCTCACTCTCTCTGTCTCTCTCTGTCTCTCTCTCTCTCTCTCTCTCTCTCTCTCTCTCTCTCTCTCTCTCTCTCTCTCTTTCTTTCTCTCTCTCTCTTTCTCTCTCTGTCTCTGTGCCTGAGGTCAGGGTGATCCGCCGGACACTTTACACACACACACACACACACGTCTGAGAAGAAACTGAGCTGACTGGAAGAAAAGATGATCAGGAGACGAAGTTCAGACTCGTCAAAGCCTGAGCAGAACCTGAAGCCACCAGAGCAACAGTGACGTGAGTGTGTGTGTGTGTGTGTGTGTGTGTGTGTGAGAGAGAGAGTGTGTGTGTGTGTGTGTGTGTGTGTGTGTGTGTGAGAGAGAGAGTGTGTGTGTGTGTGTGTGTGTGTGTACTCACGGTTGTAGGCGTGCAGGCGTAGTGAGCAGCGCTCTGTTCCTACATCATTGCTGGCGGTGCAGACGTAGAGGCCCGTGTAGCTGCTGCTGTGGTTGGTGATCAGCATCTCCCCCGTCTGAGCGTCTGAGCATCATCATCATCCTCAGCATCATCCTCATCATCATCATCAGCATCATCATCATCCTCAGCATCATCCTCATCATCATCATCAGCATCATCATCACCATCATCATCCTCATCATCAGCAGCATCATCATCATACTCAGCATCAGCAGCAGCAGCATCATCCTCATCATCATCCTCAGCATCAGCATCATCATCATCATCATCATCCTCATCATCATCATCATCCTCAGCATCAGCATCATCATCATCATCATCATCCTCATCACCAACATCATCCTCATCACCATCATCATCAGCATCATCAGTGGGCGTGTCACACTCACTCTGTGTGGCCGACAGCGGCAGGTTTCCTCCCTCTCTGCTCCAGCTGTACGTCAGTGGAGACGAACCGTGTGACGACTGACAGCGAAGAGACACCGAGGAGCCTTTCACCTCACCACCATCTACCCAACACCTCGGCCTTGAGGGGGGCACTGAGACACACACACACACACATCAGACAGACATATCAGACGCACACACACACACATATATCAGACACAGACACACACACATATCAGACAGACACACACACATCAGACTGACATATCAGACACACACACATATATCAGACACAGACACACACACATATCAGACAGACATATCAGACACACACACACACACACACACACATATCAGACACAGACAGACAAACACACACACATCAGACTTACACACACACACACCAGACAAACACACACCAGGCAATACACAACATATCAGACACACACACACCAGGCAATACACATATCAGACCGACACACACACCAGACAGACAGACACACACACATCAGACTAGCACACACATACATCAGACTAACACACACACATCAGACAGATACACACATCAGACACACACACACCAGACAGACGCACAAACACACAGATCAGACACACACTCACACACGCCATACACACACTCACACACGCCATACACACAAATTAGACACAAACACACACATCAGACACAAACACACACACACACACACCCCGGGACCGTGTCCGCCCCTGATATCTCCTGAGGTGGAGAGCGAGTGCGACTCACCCAGCACCACCAGCGTCAGCTTCCTGGAGTCGATGCCCGGCGTCTTCTTCACCCTGCACTGGTACGTGGCCGTGTCCGAGCCGCGCAGACCGCTGATGTTGACCGAGGCGTCGCCCGCGCCGGGGTCAGAGGTGAACAGGAAGCGCCTCATCAGCTCAGGAGGACCCAGCTGGAACACCTCACCCCCGGTGTAGGACAGGAGCTGACACACACACACACACACACACACACATGAGACAAACTCACACATACATTAGACCCACACACACACAGACAGACACACACACACTTATAGACATACAAACACCCTCAGACTCTCTCTCTCTCACAGACCCTCTCTCTCACACTCACACACACACACTTATAGACACACAAACACCTACAGACCAACTCTCACACACACGCACTCTCTCTCTCTCTCACACACACACACACACACACACACACACATCTTCTCAACCTCACCAGACCAGATTCCTCAGATTCTCCGACACACACACACACACACTCATCTGCAGAAGAACCTGTTCTCACCCACGCTGCTGCTTGTTGTGTGTGTGTGTGTGTGTGTGGGGTGTGTTCTCACCATCTGGTCTTTGGAGGTCATGTCCTGACTGACCCGCGTCCACTCCACGTCCAGCGCCCCGGTGTCAGTGCTGGTCAGTGTGTATGTGCAGCCCAGTGAGACGCTCTGACCCTGCGGCTGCTTCAGCGTCTGCGGCCCGCTGGACGTCACCTGCACCGCCACAGCTGCGCACAGTGTGTGTGTGTGTGTGTGTGTGTGTGTGTGTGTGTGAGAGAGAGAGAGATGGAACGGCTGGAACTTGTTCACACACTTCTTTCATTCTGATTCTTAGCCAGAGGCGTAAAGTACTTGAGTAGGAATTTTTGTCAATTTAGTAAATATGTTTTTTTACTTAGTAGTGTTGTTGGCTACTTTGTACTGGGTTTCAAAAATACAACAAGCCACTTTTACATTCACGCAGTCCCGATAAGTTCACCCAATCAGTAAAGTACAAGTACAAATACTACTCTAAGTGTTTCAATGTCTGAAGAATTATTTTCAGTATCTTTACACGTTTGTTGTACTTTGTTTTTTTGTTGTTGTTGCTGTTGTTTTTGTCTGGTCATAGCTCATAGTCTGAACAACGATGGACAATGGACATTTTTATTTTTTTAACGGACTTTTTTCCCCTAATTTTTGACAACAGATAAATAATGGACATTTTTCTTTTTAAAGACTTTTTCCACATACATGTAGCGTTTTTGCGTTGAAAGCGCTATATAAATGAACTTGAACGTTTTTAAGAATCATATTGTATTCTACATACAAACGTATACATATTATATGTATACAAAATGTAGAAAACTTCCTAAAGTGTACTCAAGTACTTTAGACCTCTGTTGTTGCAAGTGTATTTTTGCTTTAAAACAACAGTGTTGATAAACAAGGGATGGAAGTGTGTGGCGCGCGCACACACACACACACACACACACACACACACACCTGCATGACGGAGACACAGGGCCACGGTGCAGAAACACAGAAGAACAGCGCGCTTGATCACGAGTGTGTTCATCTCCACACGTCACTGAGGAACACACACACACAAACACACGGTTTGCTCATTCTGTCTGATTATTGTTCTTTTCCATTAAACCTTCTCTCCAGCGCTGGTGTAAATCTGTGAGAAACACTAACTATCACACACACACACACACACACACAATCAACTAAAAAGGTAGAGTAAAACATCAAATCTAGCACAGACACACACCCGTTTGTTGTTGTTTTAAAACCATTATGATCTTTACACACACTGAACTTCTTATCAGAGTCCGTGACTCATTTCAAGGAAAATACATACACATATACTCTCTCTCTCTCTCTCTCTCTCTCTCTCTCTCTCTCTCTCTCTCTCTCTCTCTCTCTCACACACACACACACACACACACACACATTTTCGCACTCACACAAACTTCTTCTGACTTGTTTCTGTGAACATAGCAATAAAGTTTTAGAAATTAGGTGTGAACTACCTGAAGAAGAAGATCCACAGCACCGCAGCTGTTCACGCTTCGATCCGGCGCGCGCACTCTCGCGCCCGCGCACTTGCTCCACCTGAGGCAGGTGCACACGCCACGCCCCTCGACGTCGTCCTCCAATCACGTTCGAAGGAATCTCCCGTTTGATTTCTGAACTTTTCGCTCATGAGTCACAGACTGAGATTGTGGGACAGATCCGCGCGCGGTGAAGCAGGTGTGTGTGTGTGTGTGTGTGTGTGTGTGTGTGTGTGTGTGTGTGTGTGTGTGTGTGTGTGTGTGTGTGTGTGTGTGTGTGTGTGTGTGTGTTTGTGCGCGCTCACGTCGGGAGTTTTTGCCAATCTGTCATTATCTTTCAACACCGGTTGTTAAAAAATTGCGTCTTCCGGTTCTACCGGAAATGTTTCTTTTGAAGTGTCAAGTCACACGTCGGTTTCTGTGAGCCGAAGGTTTTTAAAGTTTTATTTGTCATTATGTTTTTTAATAACCCTCAAATTAATTTGACATGTTCCTTCTCTGAGATTGATTGAACATGCCTGTGCAATAGCGCTGACTGACGTTATGTTCTAGTTCCGTTTGAGAAAAAGTTAAAAACTGATGTATTTTAGCACTGTTGGAGATTCTGTGTGTGTGTGTGTGTGTGTGTGTGTGTGTGTGTGTGTGTGTGTGTGTGCGTGTGTGTGTGTATGTGTGAGAGAGAGAGAGAGTGTGTGTGTGTGTGTGTGTGTGTGTGTGTGAGACGGTGATTCTCACGCTGTATCTCGTCTAAATCAAGGTTTGGTGTCTCCTGCAGATGTGGATGTCAGGACCAGCTCGCAGCGTCAACAAGCAAAGCCATCACCCTGAAACCTCAGGTCAGTTCTGATGCCATCACACACACACACACACACACACACACAGCCAGTACAATACCATTAACACACAGGAACTAATACAGAAACGTAATGAAATTTCTGAAACGAAAGGAAACAAATAGTGTGTGTGTGTGAGAGAGAGTGAGTGAAACACATCTTGAGTTCAGGTGAATCTGGTCAGATCGATGCACATCAGCTCCGTTGAGTTTGTTCTAAAGCTTCTCCCCGTGTCAGACCATCTCACAGCCGTGTGAGAAGTGAAAAAACAGCCTCTCTGACGGAGAGAGAAAAATAAACCGAGGGAAAGAAGCGAGACACTGGTCCAGTCGCACTGACGTTCTGACCCTGCAGTGTGTGATGAAGGTCTGCAGGACCACACCAGGTCTACGTGCTCAGGCTTGTCTTCTGACGCTGGTTTTTTTTGTAGTAATGGTGATGTTTGCAGCACTGAAACTGTCTAATGAGCTCCAGTATTATTACACTTTCTCCCACACTGACCTTTAGAGATCAAGATTCATCTGCGCATGATGGTTCACAGTTGGTAAAAAAAAAAAAACTGGACTTTAAGATGAAGGTGAGAAGAATGAAATGGAGAGAAAGAACGGGATGGAGTGGGCAGAGAGACAGAATCTAAAAGTAGAGGGATTGTGAAAAAAAAACGAGTGGAGTAGAACATTTACATCCTGTTCAGAAAACTGTGATTCACAAGGCTGCAATTACAATCATCTTCCATCGCGTCGGGAGAAAGAAAGCAAACGCCTCGGATAAAAGCTCATGCATATAAACAATCACGAAGACGATGACATCAATGTGGCCACTCCCCTCATGGCCACGCCTTAGTGTCAGTGTCAGGGTCTCCAGCGGCGAAGCTTTTGCTCTGTTGCTGATGAGTCTCGCTCGCTGTGATGTCATCAGCCGCAAAAAAACGTCTACTGCGAGTGCATTTATTAGTAAACAATGCTGTCACGCCCGATGACATCACCTACATGTTGGGAGCGTGTGCAAACATGACTGGGCGGATGTGGAGCCGATGTAATTAAAAGCGCATTAGTGTCTCTCATCAGGACGAGAGCCAGCGACCGACAGCGAGATGATCCGCTCTTCACGGCCCAACGAACACACAACCCACCCCAGCAGATCACTCCGCATTATACACGTTTCCTGGAGCAGTTTATCTCCAGCCTCTGTTTAATCTCAGTTTAGTCTCAGTGTCTGCTTCACATCGTCAGAAACGCTGAATAAAAGCCTTGGTGAAGCTGAAGAGAGAGTGTGAGGTGAAGAACAGGAGAGTGAAGAGAGAGTGAGAGGTGAAGACCAGGAGAGTGAGAGTGAAGAGAGAGTGAGACGTGAAGAACAGAAGAGTGAGAGTGAAACATCAAGACCAGGAGAGTGAGACTGATGAGAGAGAATGAGATGTGAAGACCAGGAGAGTGATAGAGAAGAAGGACAAGTGCAGTTCTTATATTCACAATAATGTTCATAATATTGTCACGATTATTTGTACAAGCTTTATATTGGAGGAGCTAGAAAAAAACACTCCTTTCGTCTGTCATGTTTTTTTTTTTATTTGAAGTCTGGGAAAGAGAATCACGATCACTGCAACAGACATGAGGAGACGTTCAGTCTCACGATCCTCCGCAGAAAGAAGGAACCAGACGCTGATTCTGACTCTCCGTCTGCTTCATCACGCCATTCTTCAGATTCGCTTTAGAATATGAAGGTCGTTTCTGAGCAGAAGACTATTTGTCTCTCTCACTCTCTTTTTCTCTCTCTCTCTTACTTTCTGTCTAGCTCTCTCTCAATTTCTCTCTCTGTGTCTGCCTCTCTCTCTCTCTGTCTCTCTCTTTTCTCTCTCACTCTCTCTCTGTCTCTCTCTTTTCTCTCTCATTCTCTCTCTTTTCTCTCTCATTCTCTCTCTGTCTCTCTCTTTTCTCTCTCACTCTCTCTCTCTGACTCTCTTTTCTGTCTCTTTCTCTATGTCTCTCTGACTCTCTCTTTTTTCTGTCTCTCTCTCTCTCACACTTTCTGTCTAGCTCTCTCTCAATTTCTCTCTCTGTGTCTGCCTCTCTCTCTCTCTCTCTCTGTCTCTCTCTTTTCTCTCTCACTCTCTCTCTCTGACTCTTTTCTGTCTCTCTCTCTCTCTCTCTCTGACTCTTTCTTTTCTCTGTCTCTTTCTCTCTCTGTCTCTCTCAATTTCTCTCTCTGTCTCTCTGACTCTCTTTTCTCTGTCTCTCTCTCTCTTTCTCTCTGTCTCTCGCGTCAATTGTTCTCACCTTAAACCTCTGAGTCAGTAGAGTTTCTGAATGTTGGATCTTCTAGTGTTGTGTAATGACATTTGTACAAAAAGTGTTTGACTTCTCGGACGTTCTCCTCGGTGAGATGGTGAGAGTGAGTGTGAGATGTTGTGGAGGACAAATCCATTTGTGGCCTGGACGGAGTGTTTGCAGTGTGTGTAGGTGCTCAGAGGAACCAGCGGCATCCTGGGAAACAGAGGAAGAGTTTATTAACACACACACACACACACACACACACACACACACACACACACACACACACTTTTTGACGCTCTAGGTTGAAAATCAATGGATAGGCTTAGAAAAGAGCCGATCCAATATTCAGCACTTCACTCCCTACAGACAGTTTCATTAGCCAGAGGGTGAAGAGTTCAGGAGAGTCTTCCTCACTCTGATGAGAGAGAGAGAGAGAGAGAGAGAGAGAGAGCACACATTGAAAATTAAATTCTTAATAAGGAACGACATCAGTGACACTCCCATATTTGTGTGTGTGTGTGTGTGTGTGTGTGTGTGTGTGTGTGTGTGCGTGTGTGTGTGTGTGTTTAGAAGAGCAGCCGTTTGGTCTTTAGGGCACTAAGCGTCTTTGAGTGACGGAGGAAATGGAGGAGAAACACGGAAAGAATTGCATTAGAGAGAGAGAGAGAGAGAGAGAGAGAGAGAGCGAGAGAGAGAGAGAGAGAGAGCGAGAGAGAGAGAGAGAGCGAGAGAGAGAGAGAGAGAGTAAAAGCTAAAGCGTCTGGTCTGAACACGGCGTCTGGATCTCTGTCATTATTTCCTCAGTGACCGTCACTAACTCCTGTTGCTTCGGTTCTTATTTTTTTACTTTCACTTCAAACCATTTTGTGAGAGGATTCTGTGAAAGTGACGTTTGAACTGAAAGAAGGTCCTCGTCTGGATCGTTTCTGTGTGGTGACGCGTCATTCTACTCCACGTCACTTGGCAAGATGATCAATCGTAAATTTTACCAAACGAACTAAAATGCTTCACATTCATGTTTGTTTTGGTTTGAAAGTCCTTTTTTCGCTTCAGATTTTTTTTGAGTTTCATTTTTTTATTTCTGGCAAGTTAAGTTTCAGGGGGCGGCCCTTACTCTGATTGGCTGGTGAGAATGTGATTGGCAGCTGCTTGACCAAGAAGCTTGTGTCAGAAGATTTAGCGGAAAAAAATGGAAACAAGCGGGAAAAATAAGTTTCAAACGAAAACGTGAAGATTGCATTTGAAAAATAAAAGTATTTTTGCTCATTTCTTAGAAATTTACGCTTGATATTCGTTTGGCACTAATCTGATTCCATATTAATCTGGTCATGAGTTCATTTCTTCTTCTTCTTCCTCCTCCCCTCCCCCGTCCACCAATGACGTGAGGAGAAAACGGCGGCCAGACGGCTCTGAGAGGGAAAGTGATGGTGACTTCCTCCTAGCAGAGTGAATTCAACCCGCTCTTCTGTCCATCCGCTCATTATTATTCAGCCGCTCCTCACACACTGAAGGGTCTTCAGCCGATTATGAGATATGGCGGTGTGATAAGAGAGCGGGACACTGACACGAGATCTTTGTGATCAGACGATGCCGCTGAACCTCGTCACCTCAGCCCGTTGTCTTCACATGTGGAAATGTCAGGATTATTGTCGTGGTTCTGCTGCAGAATTGATCGCCACAACCCGCCGTGGCTCTGGCGGCTGCGGTGTTGATACGTTGTTGCTATGGTTACGGGTTTTTTAGCGTTCACCTTCTTTATGTTCATCTTTTCAATGTAACTCTATATTTCCCCTCAGCTTTCAGACTTGAAGGTTGCGCGGATGCTTCACAATGAGCCGAGCACAAACATCTGATGAAATGATTCTACACCGTGTGTACAAGCATGTGTGTGTGTGTGTGTGTGTGTGTGTCGCTACACTTGTGTAGGACACCTTGTGTATCTACACGCTTCAGGGAACAGACAGTGAGACTCTAGCAGGGGGCGCTCACACTTTTTCGGTTTGCAATCTATTTATTATGACCTAGTCAAAGGAATCTACCGATTAAAACACACAAATTATTATGTTGCTACTTGCTATATGTATATATTAGGGCTGTCAAACGATTAATTTTTTTAAACTAGTTAATCGCACTTCCCTGACCAAATTAATCACAATTAATCGCGATTAAAAGACTGAAGCTTGTAATATTGAAGTGTATTATGTAAATTAATGTAAACACATCACTCAATAAACACTCATTTAAATTCTGTAAAATAATTTAGTATAATTTTTGTTCAATATTTATTGTCTTGCAATACACTAATGTGTCGCACTTTTTTCATAATAAAACACACAAAAAAAGTCAATTTTTGTCTTACATATAAATGTTATCGATCAATGGAAAGTTTGAAGTACATTTTTTTAGGTTACACTCTTACTAAAAACAGGACGTTGTGTTTTTTGTCCTGTTTTAAAAATAATAATAATAATAATAATAATAATAATAATAAATAATAATGAAAATAAAACGTGAAGCGTGTTTTGCCTTCTCTTTGTCATCTGAAAACAAACTGTAACTTAATAAATACTTATCACTCTAACATTAAACAAATGTTTCCATAAAGCTCAGAATGTCTGTTGTTTTTTTTTAAATAAGTGTAAGTAAATACAGTGTTGTCTATTTATCTAGTCCGTATGAATCTAAAGTTTCAGCTTTTTGAACAGAGCAAGTTATTTGCAGTTGAAAAAGGGAAAAGTAGGTCAGTGTCACTTAAACGCTTTGTGCCTGAGCGTGTGGGGGTCTGTGTCTCGAACCAGCTGGACTGGTACATTTTGTGTTTTTGGTTCCGCATTTTAATATGTGTTACATAAAAAATAATTTGCCCCACGGGCCGTAGTTTTCCCACCCCTGAATTTGACCAAGAGGTTGTGTGTTCTAATCCGTAAAAGAATTGTACTTGTATATTTTTAACATTTATTTTTATACTTTCAATCTATGCAATCAGATACCAAAAATATCCAACTTAAATTTCTAAGGTTTTGGTTTGAAACCTTTTTTCCGCTTCAGATTTTTTCATCCATTTTTCTTTTTTTTATTTGTATTTCACATAGGGGCGGCCCCTACTCTGATTGGCGGGTGACAATGTGATTGACAGCTACTTGGACAGGAAGCCCAGTCCAATGTTAGAACCCAAAAGTTTGCCCACCCCTGGTCTAGCTGGACCACAATGGCTGAGATGCGAACGGGAGGGTTACCTGTGCCTCCGGTCACACCTCGCACTCCCTGGAGCCCGAGACGGTGCAGGTGCAGGCCCCGTTGACCAGAGCGTGCGTGTTGTCCGTGCTGGCGTGGCTGTAGCTCAGGTAATACTCCTGCAGCTGGGAGCTGAGGTTCTGCTCCGGTTCTCTGGCCTCTTTTCTGCGCTTCCGCTGGATGGAGTGTGGCTGCAGCTGCCTCATGCTGTTGGGGTAGCGACGCCAGGACGCGTAAATCACCAGTAAGATTAAAGACACCGAGAGAAACAGGGCCACGCTGCCTGCAATGATCTTGTGGAAAGTCATGTGCTCAAACTCCAGTTCTGGGGTGAAGGGCGAGTTGCTGGGAGAAAGGGTGTGAGATTCTTTGTCTGACTGAACAGGGGCTGAGATCTTTGGGGTGAGTTTTGGAGAGGATCTTGTGGTTGGAGTTACCAGGGAGGTGGTGGTGGTGGTGGGTGACGTTGAGACATACAGAGTTGTAGTTGTGGTAAAGAATGGAGTGAGATCTGTCGTTGGTTCCACGGTGAACAGTTCTTCACAGATGGAGTTGTTCCGCACGGCATCCATGACTCTGTCCCCTTGCAGGGCTTTGGGAGTGCTGCAGATGATGCTGGCGTCTCTGCTGCCTCGGAAGCTCCTCAGCCACGACACCAGAGGGCAGATGCTGGAGCTACAGTCCCAGATGTTTCCCGCCAGGTTGATGGAGCTAACGGAGATCCACGATGCAACCACCTCTCGGGACACGTTGCTGATCTTGTTAGACTCCAGACTGAGCGTGTGCAAGTTGGGTAAGCACCTGAAGATGGCAGGATCCAGGAGCTGAATCTCGTTGCCGGATAAATCCAGTTTCTGCAAGGTGTGCCACGTCCAAGGCGAACCCTGAACGATGCTGCGTATGCGATTCCACTGCAGATACAGCGTTTGCAGGTTCAGGAGACGAGGGAACAGGAAGAAATTAACCCTCGAAAACTGGTTGTGCTCCAGGTGCAGCTCTGTCAGACGGAGCAGTCCGAGAAAGGTGGTTCGAGTTATAGTCCGCAGGCGATTGTATCCCAAGTCTAAAAACTCCAGGCTGCGACATTCCATAAACGTACGGACGGGAACGCTCTTGATGTTGTTGGAGCGGAGGTGGAGGCTCTGAAGCTTGCGAAGCCCATGGAAATGACCCGGGAGCAATTCCTGCAGCTGATTGTAGGATAAATCCAGGTTGCGCAAGTTGGGGACCGCCTCGAAAGTGCCGTTTTGCATCTGCGAGATCTTGTTGGAACTGAGGATCAGCTCTTTGAGCCGGCGAAGACCCTGGAAGGCCAGTCTATCGACGCCGCCGATGGAGTTGTGGTCCAGGTACAGCCAGACCAGTTGGCTGAGGTGAGCAAACTGGTCAGGCCGCAGCAGCAGCAGAGTGTTGTAGCGCAGGGACAGGCCCTGGCAGCCTGCGGAGATGTTCTCCGGGACGTCCTGGAAGGTGCCAGACTCGCAGTAAACGATCTTGCCTTCGCAGCGGCAGTGTGTGGGACACGTGCGCTCGCCCTGGCAGAGCATCAGGAGAAGCGAAGCGTGCAGGAGACAGCATGACAGGCGTCCTGCCCTCAGTAAGGGTCCTGCGGAGAAGCAGAGCATTCTGGGTTAGATCTGGCACCTGGGACCTCGGGTGACTGAGAGTGTGTGAGTGTTGTTTCGTGGTGGTGAGGGACGTGTGTAGAGGAGTTTAAGCTTCCTTCAGCTTCAGCCACATGAGGGAGACAGGGCGTGTTTTAAATGAACGGAAACCGCCAGGTCTCGCTGATAAATCTGTCCTACCGGAGTTAGAAATTGTAGCATTCTCTTAACAATAGTCTGATATATTTGGTAAGAGTGTAAACTTGTGCAGTGACACATGGGCATAGTTTATGATAAATGATGGGTAGCAAAAAATGATAAAACTTGCAAAAGAAAATAAAGCACAAAAAAAAAATTATTCAGTATTTCAGTGCACCATAATAGAACAATAGTAACGCTAACAAAATATGTCTGGATATTGTAAACGGAAAAGCCAACAATTTCTAACTCCAGTAAAACTTATTTGAGTGCGGACTAAAAAACCTGTTCAGACGCACATTAATTCCATAAAAATGATTAAAAAAAATATTGAAACATTCACGGAGGTAAAGATAACTTTAAGATAACATGAAAAATCGCATCACATAATGTGATCACATAATTTAATAAATGTTTTTTTTTTAATATAAACATTTGAAAACTTGGAAAACGTTTTGGGAACGCATGATTGAGCGTGTGAGACTGTATGTAACGGAGATAATAACGCGAGAAAAACATGAAGAAGAGCGATATTAAAACGAGAGTTTTTTGGGAGCCGGTTGGGAGCCAGAAGAGCCGATGCTTTGAAAAGAGCCGGACTGCCCATCACTAAGATCCAGCGCTTCGCCGCCTCTCTCTCTCTTCCACACCCGCTCCGAGCGAATAATCTGGGTTATAAATGACGTTTTAAGGCGCCGTTCATCTTGTGTTCCATGTTAAACGAAGCGTGAATGGGAACCACGCCGGGTCATTTGTCTTGAAGTTTGCCGGTTATTAGCTCCGAGCGCAGGGGACGCGTCCTTGTTACGCTGTTTAGCGTAGGTGCGTCAGCGTGAGAGAGACGTGTGATCACAGTGGGACACGCTGAAGGCTCTGCACACTCATCAATGGGATCTAATGGTCTCCTGTTGGGCGGCGCTGGCATCAAACTGGCTGATGACGCCAGACCAGCCGCCTCCGACTGTACCACGCCACACGTGCAGGTCATCGTGTAAACCACGTTCTGATCATCCTGGAGAGCGGGAACATGGATCTTCTCCAGGGCATTTGAGGAGCAGCGGGGAACTCTGAACATTTTCTCCGGCCTGTTATGATATTAGCAGAACGCGGAGGAAGAAAAACCATCCATAACGGACTGATGTGAGCGATCAATCACCAGGTCCGGCTGCTCTGGAAATCAATGAGCAAATGAAACCTCTGAGAGCCATTAGAAGCGAGAGATCTACAGAGCTGATTCCCTTTCACTGGCCGTGCGACGCTGATAAGAGCGTTTTAATAATGATAGCGTTAGAATACGAAGAACAGCCTGGATTATCATCACACGCGTGAGACTTTCAGAGACCCCGTGACAGGAACATCAGTTGGATGACACTTTTCAGTGATGGGGTTCTTCTGTCACACAGAGGTAGACTGAACCTCATTTATCTCATTGATAGTGGAACGTTTTTGGCAACCTCAGGAAACCCAATGCACCCTTTGTGTTGTTTACGGCCATTTTCCCTGCTTCCAGCAGACCTGCCCACGTCATGAGAGAAGGAGTAGAAGAAGAAGTGACGTCTCACTCGGCAGAGCTCTCTTACCACGAAACTCCTCCGTCTCTCCTGCAAACAATCCAACGGTAATAATCCCTGAGGGAAAATCTTGTAATAATCAACTCCATTACAAAATGTGTCAGAAGAGTGTGTGCGCGCATTAGTAATCTAAAGTATTTGGTTAGTGTGACTTTGATCAGAAGAACAGCTGATAATCAGCGTCATGAATACGGTGTGTTTCTGAGATTATAGAGATTAAATAAAAAATAAGTAAATAAGAAACGCTTGAGTGTTCTGAGTAAAATCAGCAACACCATGACGGAGAGTCCACTGTGTGTGTGTGTGTGTGCGCACAGGATATACGAACACAAATATCTATCCACTTTTCCTCACAGCAGAGGTTTTTCTCTCAGGCCTGCAGGAAACGTCTCCTCGTGTCTCCTTCAGTTTCTCAGAGCTGTGCTTTCTCTGACATCTCTGCTGAATGATCTGCTGAAACGAGATCTGAGAGAGACACGGGGGGACAGACTGAGAGAAACCCAGAGCTTATGGTTCTGATCCTGGAGGTTGTAATCATCTGCGGTGGCCTGATGGAGCTGCAGCTCCTCAGTGTTTCGTTCTTCACCACTTCTTCAGCGTGAACATCTTCTAGACGCGTCCTGTCGCGCCTCCGAAACTTGTAAAGCTGATCTCCTCTCACTACACGCCTTCAGACCGAGGGCTCACACGAGAAGCCTAATCTTCTCTGAGACAAATCTTTCAATATCACTGCGATGCTTTCAAGTTGGTCCTCACATCTCGATGGCTTCCTTCACGAGACACGTCTACCCTACAAGCCTCCTCGTCTGTCTTCACGTCTCTCTCCATCATTCACCCTGTCTGCCTGGATCTAGCCACCGTCTAGATCTACAAACCCACACATTTCAATCTGCAACGCGATGCTGATTAAAGCTGCTGAGATGCCAAAGATCCCGTCTCTCAGCAACAGCTCACCAACGGACGCCTGTATGCTTGAGGTTTCTGTTCCCACACTGTTTAAACGAACTCGTTCGGCTCAACGGAACCTGACAGAGAGAAGGTTCCGCTCGGTGATGGTGAAGTGTCGGTGGTCTCGGTCTCACCCATGTCCCCGGCAGAAGTGTGGAGCAGATCAGCAGCAGACGCGTCTCATCCCGCTCCGACGGAGGAGAGCGACGACGGCGACGAGAAGTTTGCTGTGGCGACTGAAGCTCGCTCCATGATGACCGAGCGACGTGTTGATTCCGCCGGTCACGCGCCCGGAGGCGGTTCACTAATCCTTCAGCTTCGGATGCAAACCGGCGTTAAATGGAGTGAAACCAGTAGTCGCGATCGCGGTCCTCGGTGGGAAGAGTGTCTCGGTGTGTCAGGGTGAGAGTGAGTGAGAGTGAGACCCCCACTGTGCAGATCTGCGTGTGACCGACGCGCGCGTGCCCGTGTGGGGGTGCGCGCGCGCGTGCAGGTGTCCGAGTGACACGCGACGGAGGCGGGAGAATAAAACGAATTAAACGGTTCGGCATTTCACGTTTAACACGATCCTGAAGCGCAGACGTGTGTTTACACGGGAGCAGCGTGATTGTAAGTTGCTGCAGAAACCACTATTTCTGCTTGATCAAAACAAGAAGCTGGTGATGACGGTTTGTGTGTTGAAGAAAGACTGTGTGTAGACAAACGCGACGCCACACTGTGACTTAAACACGTAACTCAACGCAGAGGACTGAGAGAGAGAGAGAGAGAGATCTGTGTGTGTGCGTGTGTTTGTGAATGAGTAAGAGAGAGAGAGAGAGAGAGAGAGAGAGAGAGAGAGAGAGAGAGAGAGAGAGAGAGAGAGAGAGAGAGAGAGAGTGTGTGTGTGTGTGTGTGTGTGTGTGTGTGTGTGTGTGTGTGTGTGTGTGTGTGTGTGTGTTTGTAAGTGAGAAAGTTTCTGTTTGTTTGTGGGAGCGACTGATTGTGTGTCTGCTTGTGTGAGTCAGTTAGAGAGAGTTTGTTAGTGTGTGTGTGTGTGTGTGTGTGTGTTTATGTGTGTGAGAGAGAGAGTGTCTGTGTTAGAGAGAGAGAGTTTGTGTGTGTGTGTTTGTGAAAGAGTGAGAGAGGATGTGAGTCCGACACGCGTGAATGTGTGTTTGTGAAGGAGTGAGAGTGTGTCTGTGTTTGTGAATGAGTGAGATAGTGTGTGTCTGTGCGTTAGTGAGAAAGAGGGAGAGTGTATGTGTGAATGTTTGTAAGTGAAAGAGTTCGTGTTTGTTTGTGGGAGCGACTGAGTGTGTGTCTGCTTGTGTGAGTCAGTGAGAGGGAGTTTGTTCGTGTGTGTGTGTGTGAGAGAGAGAGAGAGAGTGTGTGTGTGTGTGTTTGTGAATGAGTGAGAGTGTGTGTGTTTGTTGTAGAGCCTAAGGAAGCGTTCCTTGATGTGTATCTCTGCTGACGGTTGTGTGTTTTGTGCGACAGGATAGTTTCCTCTTGGGCCTGACATGCAGAAGAGTGATTGTGTTTAATGCGTCGCCTGATTCACCCTCTTCCGTTCACGCGTGCGCCCAGCAGACGGTAAAGGTCGCTTTAACATAATTCATGTGATCAGGATCAGCGTCGTTTTATTCTCAAGTCACCCGTGACATCTCTATCATTTCCACTTGGTTAAGGAACACACACACACACACACACACACACACACACACACACACACACATACGGAAGGAAGCCTTAGTCCTTGTGTTCGTTGGCTTGTTCCACAGAACAGCAAAGCTTTTGAAAGTTGTAGTGAGCTGAAGAAGCACTTTTCCTACCCCTCAGATGATTGCCGTATTTCTGCAAATATAACCACCCTTTTTCGACTTTTCAACACTCAAAAACTTGCGGGGTGCTTATAATTGCTGATTTAAAAAACTACAAACGAGGCCAACGTGTCATTTTAGAAACAGTTGAAAATGAAGAACACGGGCAAGGAGTAAAAAAAGGCAAAAGCAATAGACACAATCAAAACGCTGGGTCGCTGCACAGGGGATAATAATCCTTCCTCATCACACGCCATCAGATAAACAGAGAGCTTGAAACAGGCCTGAGCTTGAAACAATTGCTCTGCACATGTGGAGTCTGACTGGAGAGCAAAGGATCTTGGGAAATTAAGTCCAGACCACTCGACTCGACGTTTTGTTACCTATTATTCAAATAAGACGATATCAAAATGATACGAGTCACAAGATAGTTTGTTAAATAAAGAAAAAATAATAAGTAGTGACGTGTCGTTCGTGAACGATTAGAATCTTTCATATGACTCAGTACGTTCGTAATTTGTTCAAACGGATCACTCGTTCACCGTTCATTTGATTCACTTTTGACGTGACCGCAATAAAGCTGTTAAAAGCAGGTAGAAAGGGCAGATGCAGGACGTAGAAGGATCAAGTTTTGCTAGGGATTCACATGATTGGAATAGATTTGTAGCTATTTATGTATTATTTGTTTTCCGCTGAAGCAAACCATGTTGTCTTTTGTCTACGTATATTGTTTTAATGAATGGCGCAACCACCTTTACAGCGCCCCCTGCTGGAAATGAACGAAATGACAGAATCTCGAAATGATTGGTTCACTTTACTGTTGGAGAGTTAAAGATTCGAATAAGATAAAACAATCGAACTTCCTATCACTACTAAGAAGGCACAAG
>MU204235.1:6460681-6465861 GCA_017309775.1 Paedocypris sp. Pulau Singkep | reverse complement strand
TCTCTCTCTCTCTCTCTCTCACTCGCTCACTCACTCTCCACTCACTCACTCGCTCACTCGGCTCGTGGAGGAGAGAGTCGCGGCGCGAGGACCGCGGGAGTGTGAGCTCCATCACCGCCTTCACCTTCATCCACACAGGATGCTCCACCGACCGCCAGCCGCTCCGAAACTTTCCGTTCTCAGCGTGACGGACCGAGTGTTGCCGTGTCTTTGGTTCGTCTGAGGCCGTGACGTGTTGCGCGGATGATGAAGCTCCGGTGCTGATGCTGATGATGCCGAGATTCCCCCGCATCCGCATGTAGGAATGAGGAATTCGGAGGCGCACGCTGACGGAGAGTGACCGCTGCGGGGAAGCGACGCGCGCGCGGAGATGGGTACGTGACGCGTGTGTGTGTGTGCGTGTGTGTCGACTGTTTTACCGGCGAACGGAACTTTCACGCGCAAACATCAGTCGATGATGAGCGTCTGTGTGTGTGTGTGTGTGTGTGTGTGTGTGTGTGTGTGTGTGTGATTGTTTGTTTGTTAGATCAACAGGCTCCATTTTCATGCCACTCGGCTGCCGTGATAAGTGCCGGACACTGATAATGTACAACACGCGGCAATGCTCAGATACACACACACACTCACACACACAGCACATCATCTGAAGGACAGTCACAACCTGTATGTGAGAACTGCTGTGTCAGAGAGACAAACACAGACCGTGAGAGAAAGAGAGAGAGAGACGGAGGAGAGGGGGCACAGAGAGAAGTAGAGAAAGACACAGACAGAAAGCAACACATAGAGACACAGAGAGAGAGAAATAGAAAGAGACAGTGAGAGAAGGGGAACGAAGAGAGAGAGAGAGAAACAGAAAGAGAGAGGGAGAGAAAGACAGTGAGAGAGGGTGCACAGAGAGAGAGAGAGACACACACAGAAAGAGAGAGGGAGAGACAGACAGTGAGAGAGGGTGCACACAGAGAGAGAGAGAGAGAGAGAGACACACACACACACACACACACAGAAAGAGAGAGGGAGAAACAGACAGAGAGAGAGAGGAAGACACTTATAGAGACAGGGAGAGAGAGAGAGAAGCAGGCACAGAGAGTGTGTCACGTGCTGCACGGTTGGGCCGTGAGGGGGACGCAGACCTTCTGGGGGGTTTGATTAGGTGATGTTACTCGTTCAGATTATCCTCGTAGTGAGATTAGCGCTGCTGTTTTTGGATTGTGCGTTTCCTGTCACACAGAAACACATCACAGATGGGATTAGCGGGAGCAGCGTTCTGCATCATCTCCCGTGATGAAGACGCTGGGTTCGGTACGGCATCACTGATCGAATAAAGAGAGATGATCTGCTCGTGAGCCTGTTTCATTCACTGTTGATCTGATCTTCAGTGTTTCTCTCATTCTTCAAGGACAAAGGTCCTGCCACATCAGCTCTTCTCAGCACAATCTTATCCGCATCTTACGTCCTGTTCAGATCAGATCTTGACTCAGTTTGGGGCTCTAGAATCAGATCAGTATTTTGATTTGATTAGTGTTGAGATGGGAAGCTTGCATCCTCGGCGTGTGAGATAAAAACCAACTTCCTTCCGTCCAGGCTGGAGAGATTCTGTGGCTCAGAGAGAAAGAGACAGAGCATCTGTTCATTCATCTGCATGAGCGACAAGGCTGAAGTGTGAGAGTGCGGATCTGATCAGGGTTCCTGAAGTGTTCTTGAGGACCCTCAGCTTTCTCTGTCACTTCCATTGAAATGACATGACATGCTTCATTGACGTTTCCAACTGCTGTTCTAAACCCGAAGATTATCAATGTCTCTTAGCATAGAATCACAAGAGCATGTATTTGCTGGTGGTGTGACCTTCTGTTTGCTCTCCACAGCCCTGGTCCGGTCTCGCTGGCTGGTGGTCCCGCTCCTGCTGCAGGCCTGGCTCCTGGCGTCCCACGGAAGAGTCCGAGAGAAGCCGTGTCCCCGAAGCTGCCGCTGCGACGGCAAGATTGTGTATTGCGAGTCGAATGCCTTCCGCGATGTGCCAAAGAACGTCTCGGTCGGATGCCAGGGCCTCTCTCTGCGCTACAACAGTTTGGCACACCTCCGGGCCGGACAGTTTGCCAGCCTCGGTCAGCTGGTGTGGTTGTACCTTGACCACAACTACATCAGTGCAGTGGACACACAGGCTTTTCAAGGGGTCCGGCGGCTGAAAGAGTTGATCCTCAGTTCCAACAAGATAACCCTTCTGGAAAACGGCACGTTTCAATGTACCAGCAACTTGCGCAATCTGGACCTCTCCTACAACAAGCTTCAGGTCCTGCATCCCGGTCAGTTCCAGGGCTTGCGCAAGCTCCTCAGCCTCCACGTCAGATCCAACTCCCTCAAGACGGTTCCGGTGCGAGTGTTTCAGGACTGCCGCAATCTGGAGTTCCTGGACTTGGGTTACAATCGTCTTCGCAGCCTCACGCGCAACACGTTCGCTGGTCTGCTGAAACTGACGGAGCTGCACCTGGAGCACAACCAGTTTTCAAAAATCAACTTCTCCCATTTCCCTCGACTCAGCCACCTCAGAGCTTTGTATCTGCAGTGGAATCGTGTGAAGTCCATCGCCCAAGGAATCTCCTGGACCTGGACCTCTTTGCAAAAGCTGGACCTTTCCGGGAATGACCTGCAGGTGCTGAACTCCAGCATTTTCCAGTGTCTCCCTAACTTGCAGACTCTTAATCTCGACTCCAACAAACTCAGCAATATGTCTCAGGAAGTCATAGCCGGTTGGATCTCTCTTTCCACCATCAGTCTTGCTGGCAATATCTGGGAATGCAGTCCAAGCTTATGCCCACTTGTTGCTTGGCTGAGGACCTTCAAGGGGAACAAAGAAAGTGCAATGATCTGTGCTGGACCGAAAGAAGCTCAGGGCGAGAAGGTGATCGAGGCCATCGAAACGTATGGGATCTGTAAGGTGACACCGACCGCTGATTCTCCAACCTCCTCCACTGTGAGGAACTTCCCATCCAAACCCACCTCCTTCAAAGTGAACGAAAACATCAGTGGCAAGCGTCCCTTCAAACTGTCTCCCTCCGCCGCCTCCCCCGCCGTCCCAGAGCAGGACTTCCCGGAGCACGTCTCCTTCCACAAGATAGTAGCCGGGAGTGTTGCCCTCTTCTTGTCCCTGGCCATGATCTTGCTGGTGATCTACGTCTCCTGGAAGCGCTATCCCAGCAGCATGAAACACCTACAGCAGCCTTCCACGGTCAGCAAGAAGCGGAAAAGATCGCGGGAGAGAGAGCGCACTCTCAGCTCTCCACTTCAGGAATATTATGTGGACTACAAACCCACACATTCTGAAACTATGGACGTTCTGGTCAATGGAACCGGACCCTGTACTTACACCATTTCCGGCTCCCGAGAATGTGAGGTATGACCCGTCGCCGTCCTAAAATGCAGCGAGCAAGAGGTAAATGTCTGGTGTGTGTGTGGTTCCCCCTTTTCCTCTGATGGGTAGAAGCATGGGCCAGAGCACAGCGCTGATCACGTTTGGTCAGACAATGCAGAATTGCGTCCAGATGGCAACAGATGTCACTTCATTGATTGCTTGACACACAATTGGCCGTTGATTGGATTAATTCCCCCTTCCGGGGCTGGATCGCGTCTCGTGCTTGGCTCCTGTTCCAACCCTCATGTCCTCACACTGAGATACACAGTCTGCATTAACACTGTAAGCGCAGAAGACGTGTTTGCCCAGAAACCAACCTAATGCTTTTGCTTTTGCTTTCCTTTACTTTTCACTTGAAGTTTGAGCAAATCTAGAGTTTGAAAAGCTTAACTCTCTAGTTTACTCACTATCAACTCTCTGGTTAACCCTTCAGTTAGCCTTGATTTGACTCACTAGTTAACCATCAGTTGACTTTCTAGTTAACCATCAGTTGACCCTCCAGTTAGCCTTCAGTTATCTCTGTAGTTTACCATCAGTTGACTTTCTAGTTAACTGTCAGTGGACTCTGGTTAACCATCAGTCGACCCTCCAGTTAACCTTCTGTTAACTCTGGTAAACTGTCAGTTGACTCTCTAGTTAACTCCAGTTGATTCTCTAGTGAACCTTCAGTTGGCTCTGAAAAAAGGCAGCTATTAAACTTTTGGTCAGAAAAGCATGGCGTCTGTTAGTGACAGTAAAACCTGCATGAGATGACGCTCAGCGAGGAAAGACAGCGTCCACGTCCTGTAACATCTGGACGTAACATCTGCCAGCTCCTGCGCCGTCTTCAGTCTGTTAAGCGAGAACAATCTTGCTCGCGGCGAAAGACCAGAGATGGAGATTGTTCTGCTCTCCTCTCGTCAGAGCAGCTCCGTGAATCAGAAGGTCCGGCCTGAGGCTGGACGAGTGGACGAGTCGGTTCTTTTGTGGTTGTTTGTGGAGAAGCATCAGATGTGAAGCCCTCAGTGTGAGTCTTTACTCGCCTCAGCTCCATCCTTCCCTCCTCCCGCTGGTCCAGCCAATGGTCCGGAAGCAGATGAAGTTTAGAAGCGTCTGGTTTGGTTTCTCCTGTGGTTTGGCTGATGAGGGACGTCATGTGTCTGGCCTTCACTGCAGCATGATTATCTCATGAACCGTCGAGTGCTCTTCCATGCCCGAGCAGAGAGCGGCACAAATGTGCTGAAGCAGCATGTCAATTATTGAGCGTGTGGTGAACGTCTCCACCGGGGCTGAGCTGGACTTTGATTCTGCACTTCCAGGGTCTCGTGCTCGGAACAACAGATTTTTGCGCCACACACATGTTACACACAAAGTGGCTTAACCCCTATTATATTTGTATGCACTCGGCTTTCAGACAATTGTTGGTCTGACAGTAAGTGCTTTTTCAGGAAAAAAAACTTGGTTATCATGATAAATCTTAAACGTTGCATGTAAATCAAGCACTAAAACCTTTCCAATCACAAATACATTACATCTTTGTAATTAACCTATCACCAAAAAAATAAATTATTACACGTACTGTATTTGAAAAGGTAGTTTTATCCTATTAAAATGAATTTGTCCAATCCTTAGTAATCATTAAATAGCACGAAACAAATCATTTTAAAATAAAATGCGTTTTTGTAAAAATGTCAATTATTTAATTGATTTACACTACCGTTTAAAGGTTTCTTTGAAATGTCCTCTTTTGAAAGAAAAGCAGTGTTTTTGTCAATGAAAATAACTTTAAACTAAT
>MU204235.1:6439707-6451943 GCA_017309775.1 Paedocypris sp. Pulau Singkep | reverse complement strand
TCTCTCTCTCTCTCTCTCTCTCTCTCTCTCTCTCTCTCTCTCTCTCTCTCTCTCTCTCTCTCTCTCTCTCTCTCAATCTCTCGTGACCCCAACCTCCCCCAGTATTGTTTTTTTGTTCTGTTGTAATAATGATACTGTTTGGAGTTATTACACGTTTGTACAGTGATTTGATTCTGACCGCGGTACTGCCCAGCACCACACGCCACAGACAGACAGACAGACAGACAGACAGACAGACAGACAGGATTCAGAGGAGAGACGAAGGGAGCTGTTGTTCTAGTGACTGACGGCTCGTTGTGTGGCACTGTGTGTTCAGATGCCCAAGATTCTTTTCTGCCCACACACACACACACACACACACACACACACACACACACACACACTAGAACTGCACGATTCAGGATTAAATCAGGATAGAATCACTATTTTTTTTCCACAATTTAAGATTACTATTGTCGATTTTTTTGTCCACAATAGTAAAAAAACAGCCGTTTGACAAAAAACAGGTTGTCAAACAGCAATATAATAACACGTATTACTCTTCGCTTTAAATTTAAACAAATGGAATGAAAAATAATGAAATGGAAAAGTGATGTTGTAAAGAAAAAACGTCACAATTAAATGTATAATAATACTGTACCTTGGAATGTAAATTAAAAAGAAATAAACATTCCAAGGTACAGTATTATGTACAGTTGAGGACCAAATAATCAGCTCTGTTTAAAAGCACTTTTGAAATACTTATTAAACAATGATTATTTTGTAGGCGGGGCTAATCATTTTGTCCTCAACTGTAGATGTTTGTAGTGTGTGGTTTGCTGAGTGTCGTCTTCTGGTTTAAAACCGCAGTAAACACACACACACACACACACTTCAGAGTAAAATCTTTTTTCAGGTAGTAAAAGGTCAGAGTTGATATCAGACTTACATTTCCTCACTCATTCTCCCCGTTTACTCGACAGGCGCAGGTAATAAACGACAAGTGTACGACAGAAGTATAGCAAGATCATCTCTCCTTTATAATATTTAAATCTGCAATCTGCGATCTTTTACCAATTAATTGTGCAGTTCTAACACACACACACACAATCAATCTGCGCTGAGTCCGTGTCTGTGTGTTCAGCCGACATCATCTCTGCGGTGGAGTTCAGTCACTCTGGGGATCTTCTGGCCACGGGCGACCGAGGAGGACGCATCGTCATCTTCCAGCAGGAGCCGGAGGTAGTGACGCCGACCGACACACACCTTCAGCAGGGGTCTCACCGGCGCTTGAAACCCTTCACAATGCTTCCGTTTCAATCATGTGTTTTCAAGGCCTTGAAAATGCTTGACTTTTAAATGAAGTGCTGGAGATTCTACAGGACTCTGGATAAGTGCAAGTCCTCGGGATCAGAACTTAGACGGTTCTCCCGCTCTGTGTCTGGTTTCACACGACTTTGATTGACAGACTCTGAGAGTGAGACAGAGAGAGAGAGAGAGATAATAAAGTGAGTGTATAATAAACAGGTGGTGATCACTATGATCCAGGTCTGATTAAAAGTGCAAAAAGAGTGAAGCATCAACACCTTTATTGTTGCAGTGTTCACGACTTTGTTATACTTTGTTAAAATGACACTTTGCTAAAAATGGAGAAGAATGGCAGATGTCTGATTTCTCACTTTAAAAAAAGTTACAATACAAATTGTGCTTCAGTAAGCTCTAATGTCCATTTTGTTCCCACCAATACCACAAACTTTTCCCACAACATTGTAATGTTTCATTTTGATTGTGGTTAGACAGTTTTAAATATCAATTTTACCACAACTATATGGTGCTGGAACAACCTGAACATGGACCTTTGAAAGTGCTTGAATTTTATTTCAGAAAGTGTAGGAACCCTGTCTCACAGTTTGGCTGGAATCTCAGGCAGATTTACGATTTGTCGTTGCTTAAAGTGTGTGTGTGTGTGTGTGTGTGTGTGTGTGGGCAGTGCCGGGCCGAGTACAGCGTCTACAGCACCTTCCAGAGCCACGAGCCTGAGTTTGACTATCTGAAGAGTCTGGAGATCGAGGAGAAGATCAACAAGATCCGCTGGCTTCCTCAGAAGAACGCCGCCCACTTCCTGCTGTCCACCAATGGTGAGCGTCTAGAAGCGTCGGTGTGTGATGGTCACTAACTAACACAATCTTATTTATCCTGGTTTGAGGTCTCACTCTCTCTCTCTCCTAGGGGTGGGCTTTCATGAATGTACTTTTTATACACACATCAACGCTTTAATACTTTAAAATACATTTGTTTCGTTATAACTTTTAATTACGACACAGATACTTTGCTAATCGAATACAGAAAGCGTTGTAAGAAACTAAATGAATAGATCACCCGCGAGGCGCATGGGTCGCGCATGCGCTGTGCCGCTCCATGTCTGTAATGTTCTGGTTTTTTAGAGCAGCTGTTTTAATGTGCGCGAGTCCGAAAAAAACGTGCGCACGAGAAAATTCTGCTCGTTTTATTTTGGTCGAAGTCTGTTTTCGATTGTTAACCTTGGTTTCACGCAACTTTAGATTCAGACGCGCGCGCGAAAGAGTGAAAGCGTGACGCGCGCTGGCTCTCTCCATTTTTGTCTCTCTCTCTCTCTCTCTCTCTCTCTCTCTCACTGTCTATGTCCCTCTCTCTTTTTCTCCCTCTTGCACTCTCTTAAAAGATAGACCCAGGACATTTAATTTAAATGTTTTTTTTTTTTTTAAATAAATGCCTGGACTACTTTTAACAGATATACGGTATTAAAAATGACAGCTGCTTCTCCAGGTCTCCCCTTGCGTTTTAATTTCGTACTTTATATAAAATAATACCCCCCACACACAATATCGTGATATAATACCGATACCGTCTGTACACTAGAAAATACCGTGATATGAATTTTAACCCATATCGCCCACCCCTACTTTCTCCCTTTATGTCTCTCTCTCTCTCCCGTTATGTTTCTCTCCATATCTCTTCTTTCTCTCTCTCTTTCTGTCTCTATCTCTCTCCTTTCTGTCTCGCTTTCTTTCTATCTGTCTCGCTTTCTCTCTATCTGTCTCACTCTCTATTTCTCTGTCTCTCTCTCCCTCTACCTCTCTTTCTCTATTTGTTTCTCTCTGCCCCCCTTTGTATCTCTCTCTCCCCCTCTTACCCCTTTTGTGTCTCTCTATTTGTTACTCTCTGTCCCCCTTTATATGTGCCTTGGTCTCTTTTTCTCTCTCTCTCTGTCTCTCTCGCTCTCTCTCGCTCTCCCTTTCTCTCTCTCTCTCTCTCTCTCTCTCTCTCTCTCTCTCTCTCTCGCTATGTCCATCTCTCTCTCTCTCGCTCTCTCTCTCTCTCCCTTTCTCTCTCTCGTTTAGACGTCCTCATTTGAGCAGGTTACAAACACACACGAGCAGACCGTCTCTAGTCTCAACAGGCAGGACAAGCGTGATGTCCAGAAACAGGAAGTGAAGGCTTTGTCTTTCTCCCTCTGGCAGATAAAACCATCAAGCTGTGGAAGATCAGCGAGCGGGACAAGAGGCCGGAGGGCTACAACCTGAAGGAGGAAGACGGACGTTACCGACCCCCGTCCTCGCTCACGGCTCTCAGGGTCAGAGGTCGTCCCCTGAGGTCAACCGCCTCACTACAGCCTCACTGGAGCGTCTTCTCCCGTCCCTCAGGTTCCCGTGTTCCAGCCCATGGACCTGATGGTGGAGGCCAGTCCGCGGCGAGTTTACGCCAACGCTCACACCTACCACATCAACTCCATCTCCGTCAACAGCGACAACGAGACCTACCTGTCCGCAGACGACCTGCGGGTCAACCTGTGGCACCTGGACTTCACCGACCGCAGCTTCAGTATCCTGATCGGGCAGAACACACACACACACACACACGCACACACACACACTAGGGCTGCGCGATTCACATTAATCACATCGTTATCGAGGTTTATCTCCCGTGATACCGATTCTCTGAAGGCTGAGTTTTTTTTTCCCTGCCTCTGAAGTTTGAGTGACAGACTCACTAGCCAATCAAAATGGTAGAATCTCGTGTTGTTGGCTTGCTGACCAATCAGAAACAGAGCCTTTTTAAATCTAGCGGTCCACCTTAAATCAAAATGCGCAACCTTAACCCGGAAACGCATCGATTCTGTGGATCTCAGGCGGTAAATTTTGCGATGGAACATCGGCAAATGAGAGAAAGTTTGAGGTTGTAATAGAATTAATAACAATTATAGTTAGTAGAAGTTATTGACTACAAAGCGAGAGACACTGACGACAGACGAGAAGTGGAGAGAGACAGATAGATGGATAGATAGAGAGATAGTGAGACTGCAAAAGCCAAGAGATAAATATAAAATGTTCAAAAAGAGAAAAGTAGACAGAGAAAATTGTTTTTTTCTTCAGGAATGGACAGATTCTTTTCCATTCATATTACACACTGGGATTAAACCAGCGAGTGTGAAATGTTCTAAAGCTGCTTAATTGTTAAGATACGTTCTGATTTGTACCTGTTTATAGGTTAAAACGTTGAATAGAGAGAAAATATTCAAATTTTTATATAATATTCTATATTTAATATTCTAAATTAAATATATTATGGGGTTTTTTTTTTTAGTTTAATTAAGTTCGTTCACCTTTTCTCAAAGTAAATTGACCATTTGTCAAGGTAATTCCCAGTATGTCTCATTCTGCGCCATCAGAACGTCTTTTCAGTGACAGTGACGACGTTGTTAGATGTGAGCGTCTCTGAAATGATTTTTCAGTGAATAAAATTAAGTTACATTTAAAAACAGGTGACCTAGTGGTTAAGTTAATTTTCATTCTTATTCTTTGATATTTAGGTTCAGGAATGTAATAATCATGAAGCATTAAACAACATATTTTATTCAAAATTTAAATGTTGTGCCGTTAAAATTATCAAATTGGAAAATCGGATCGCAATTGCAATATTTTTCAGTAAAATCGCAATTAGCTTTTTTTTCTAAATTGTGCAGCTTTAACACACAGTTTTTGGCTTCGGTTTCGGCCGAAAGTGTTGTTCATTTTTCACTTTCGACTGGTTTCGGCCAAAAATGATTTGCAGCCTGTTTTCGGTTTCGGCCAAAATGTGACTTTCAGCCGGACTCTTCTTGCTCTTCCTGTCCTGCACGTCGTCTTCCTGTTTGTCTTGTATTCACCCACTACGGGATCAGTATAGTTCATCAGCCACGGGTTCAAATCCCAATCAGCGGCTGGTTAAACGCCCCCAGTGGCCACGCCCGTCACCCATCAGCACCAGACGCGTCTCTTAACCAGCGCGGCTTCCAGACATCGTGGACATCAAGCCGGTGAACATGGAGGAGCTGACGGAGGTGATCACGGCCTGTGAGTTCCACCCGCTGCAGTGCCACACGCTGGTGTACGGCAGCAGCAAGGGCTCGGTGCGTCTGTGCGACATGCGGGCGTCGGCTCTCTGCGACCGCCACTCCAAACGTCAGTCCCGCCTCTCGCCCCGCCCGCCCGCCCCGCCCCGCCCCTCTGACGCCTCCCCCTCTACGCAGTGTTCGAGGAGCCGGAGGACCCCGCCACGCGCTCCTTCTTCTCCGAGATCATCTCCTCCATCTCCGACGTCAAGTTCAGCCACAGCGGCCGCTACATGATGACCCGCGACTACCTGACCCTCAAGATCTGGGACCTGCACATGGAGACGCAGCCGGTGGAGACCTTCCAGGTAGCGCACCTGTGTTCATTTGCTCGATGACATATTTTCGTCTTCGTCAATGACACTTTTTTCCAGAAACGAGAACTATATAAAATATATCACACTTCTTTACTCACCGTGCAACCATTTGTTACTTATGCACGTGATGCAATTATAATTCATTTTATTTTACTGTATTTAATTGTCTCTTTGTTGAGGTTCCATTTATGAGAACACATCTATTTGGATTGAAAGAAAATTTCATAAAAATAAGTTCAAGATAAAGAAAGGTTTTCCTAATAAGATTTTTGTATATATCTTATATGTTCATAGTTAACTACCTATTCAGATTTCTTAGATGTTGCAACTTTAGTAAACATTTAGAATATATAGCACTTATAATTCCGCTGACTAAATCTATACTGTAATTTAGTCGACTAAAATGCTGTGGTATTTAGTCGACTAAAATTAGACTTAAACTAAAATAAATTAAGATGACTAAATTGGGACTAAAACTAAACTGAGTTAGTCAAAAGACTATGACTACAACTAAATTAAAAAATCTTTGTCAAACTGAACACTGAAGTGCTGGTGGCGCCTCACGGTGGCGTGTGTGTGTACTTCAGCTGTGTGTGTGTGTGTGTCAGGTTCACGCTTACTTGAGGAGCAAGCTCTGCTCGCTGTACGAGAACGACTGCATCTTCGACAAGTTCGAGTGCTGCTGGAGCGGCGACGACAGGTGAGAGAGACGCTCTCTGCTCCGCCTCCACGCCTAAAGAGTACCAGACAACTTTACTTGAGTAAAACCACTACTTGAGTAGTGCGCTTTGGGACAGTTAAAACTGTGAAAAGCACCTTACAATCCTCAGAACTTCAACTTAAAAGTAGGATACTTACTGTAAAAATTACTCTGTTGCAAGTAACAAGTCGCCAATTTCAAAAACACTTGAGTAAAAGTAGCAAAGTGTCCAGTTTTAAAAGAACTTGAGTATTTTACTCACACATGAAAACAAACTCTTTATTCACAAGGTTTCATTATATATATGCTTACATAATATATATGCTTACAATAACATTGTATTGTCAATGTTCTGAGCATCGTCTACACGTTCTGAGCATTTGTAAGGTGCTTTTCACAGTTTTAACCGTCTCAACTTTAAATGAACATTAAATAGATTCAAATTTGATGATGAACTTCTAAAAGCGCTTATTTTTGTTGGATCGTTGCCTGGTGTCCTCAAGAAATACACACAATCGCACAATCACATAGTAATGAGTAACGACAAATGTCCATTCAAATGTAGTGGAGTAAAAAGTACAAATCAAATGTAGTGAAGTAAAACGTTCAGACTCCATCAGAAATGTTGTAGACTTGAGAGTAAAAGCAGTCTACATTTTTTTTTTTAATAGTCGGTCCAAGTACAAAGTATCAAAAAACCCTACTTGAGTAAAGTAACAAAGTGCATTTACTCAAGTACTCTACACCTCTGATTTACTCCAGCGAGGTGATGACGGGCTCCTACAACAACTTCTTCCGGCTGCTGGAGCGTCAGACGCAGCGGGACGTGACCCTGGAGGCCTCGTGGGAGGGCGGAGCTCCGGGACGGCCGCTGCAGACCTGGCGCGTGTGCGGCGGCGGTGGGCGGAGGAAGCGCGGCGAAGTGGGCGTGGACTCTCTGGACTTCAGCCGGAAGATCCTCTACACCTCCTGGCATCCTCAGGACAACATCGTCGCTCTGGCCACGGTCAACAACCTCTACCTGTTCCAGGAGAAGCCGCAGTGACCACGCCCCGCCCAGCCACGCCCTTTTATTCTCCCTCACGTCTCAAGCACAAGAGCTGAACCGCGGGGATTAACACTGAAGCCTCTGACCTCTGACCTTTGTAACTAATGCCTGACGTTCATCCACAAGTGCAATTGACTCGGAGCAGGTTTGCGTTCCCCCGGTTGCCTCGGTAACTCTAGCGTTTTTAACCCTTCCACGGCTGAAGGACGCTCCGGGGTTTTTTTTTCTATGAACCGCGACAGTATTGTGAGGGTCAGTCGCGGCGTTTACAGTGAAGCCAGTCCTGCTGACCGTCATCCTTGACCTGTGCGCCTTCATCTGCTCCCTGTCCATCCCAAGTGGAAAATAAAAGCTCGTTTTAAGACCAAAACCCTCGTCTAAATCATTGGGTTATCGTCTTCGGGGAAGATCTGGCCAGTTTGACTTGACAATTTCACTTGAAGTTCCAGTTCTGAGCATTTGTAAGGCGCTTTTCACAGTTTTAATTGTCTCAAGGCGCACTACTCAAGTAGTGGTTTTTACTCAAGTAAGGTTGTCTCAACTTTAAATGAACGTTAAATAGACTCTTACCTCAATTGTAGTCCGCAAATTTGACGATGGACTTCTAAAAGCGCTTATTTTTGTTGGATCATTGCCTGGTGTCCTCAAGAAATGAACACAATCACAATGTAACGACTAAATGATTGGCTTTTTGTCTTGGGGCAGGAGGTGCATGATGGCATGTTCTTCCTGTGCTTGTGTGGGTTTCCTCCAGGTCTCCAGTTTCAGATAAGGTAGAGTAATAATCCCACTAGGGGAAATGTTTGTGTGTTCTACAGCAGCACAAAACGGAGAAAGAAAAGTCTAACAGAAACTAATAAAGACAATTTAAATGACAACAGTGAAGGCAAAAGTGCAAATAGCAAAGAGAACAAAAGAAACAACAATAAATAGGTTGTGCAAAAATACAACTGTTCAAAAACAATGGGAAAATTGTGACGAGACTGAAATATAATGTGCAATTTCAAATGCAATGGTGCAATTTTTAGTGACAAAAATGTTTCTCCTAAATTGAATTGAAAAAGCCTTTAATCGTCCCACAGTGGGGAAATTTCACGTCACAACATTAAATACAAATTTAAATGAGTAAACAAACATGACGATGACGCACCGTAATCATACACATCATAATAAACACATAAACAAACTATAAAAGTAGCGCACATCATAAGTTCAGTCACCAGTTTAAATTTAAATTGTGAGAAAATTTTAAGTGAAATGGCGTGTTCAGTAGAATCGACAGTGTGGAAAAGTGTCCACGGCGTCAGGGTGAAGGCCTTCGAGTGACTGAGGCGTCATTACAACGTAATAACGGGAAAGGTCGAGGTGGATTCCGCGGCATAAAGGCGTCAGAAGCGGCGCGTGCGACCTGCCTGGGAGACGCGTGGTGAAATTAATGACTGCTGACGTCATCGTGATAAGTCGATGACGTCACTGCTCCGGCGGAGCCATTCAAGTCCGCAGACGCGTCTGCGCGTTCACGTTGTGTTGACGGACGTCAGCAGAGAGGCAACATGTTCACCTCAGCGGCCGCGCAGCTCAACAACAACGAAGAGTCAGCGCTCAACGGTAAAACAACGACTTTACGAGACGCTTTTTGATCGTTGTAGCTAAGTGACGCTGTTACGCAACATCTATTGTGTAGCTTTACCTAATGTCAGGCATTTCCTGCTCCCTCGGGCAGGCGGGGCGGTGGGCGGACTTATTAATACGACAGCGAATGACGTGCGGCTTTTCCGCAACTACGAGTGATTGACAGATTTCAAGCCAATCACTGGTGCCGAAATGCATAAAGCGTATCAAACGACAGAGAGAGATATCAGAAGAGAATAATCAAGCAAATAAGAGACGTGTGTGTGTGTGTGCGCGCGCGTGCGTGCGTTTGTGCGTGCGACTGGAAGTTTCCATGGAAATACAGTAAAGAACAATCCCATTATAACGGACTCTGTGAAGCGGTCATCAAAAACACCGCGTGAGATCGTCAATAAACATGATGGTATTAAATAGTTATTTCTTCCACAGTGCAGACACTTACACTGCTCTGAGTTAAACCATCCAGTAGATAAGTGAACACACACACACACACACACACACACACACACACACACACACACACCACTCACGTAGGCTAATATGAACAAAAAAAACTGGAGAAGAAATCTAAAAAAACATTTTTTTTTAATCTTTAAAAACTAAAATCTGTAACAAAAAAACTGTCCTAGACTCTTTTCTAATACATAAACAAAAAATTAATTGATTAATTAATTAATTAATTATATGAAATAGCGTTCTAAACATAAGCTCTTCTGTTATGAAACCCAGCTTCAACAATATATATATATATATTAATACCGTAATATCTATTAATGTGCAATATTTGTCAGCAGTTGTCATATTAAAAGTTTTTATACGGCAGATAATTTAATAGTATAGAAAGTTTAAATTTATTAGCTCATTTTTGTTACATGGGCATTGTGTTGAGAGAGCCTCTCTCTCTGTCTCTTTTTAAAGAAAAGAAGATCTTGAAATCTGAGAAGATTTGAATGAGATGCTGCTTTAAAAAACGATAAAAAAAAAACGGTACTGTTTTAAAACAAGACGCGCAATTTCACCCTCAAATAATTTCAAGCACGGTTGGCGAACGTGTCATGGTCCTTTGAAGAAGCGTGAAACCCGGACATTTTCGCAAATTCATAAAACCCGTCCGTTTTCCCATCCCCATGTCCTGGGAAAAGAGGCCGCTTATCACCCTGCTTGTGATGGTCCCACGTCTGGATCTGGTCCAGGTTCCTGGGAGGAGCTGGAGATGAACGCAAACAGCCGCTCACGGAGCTCCAGCCATCAGCTGGAGGAAGAGGAGGTTCTGAGCGGAGGCCTGGAGCACGTGCCCTCCTCATCCTCCATCCACAACGCAGACATGGAGAGCATCCTGCTGGACGCCCAGCACGAGTCCAGCCCCAGCGGCTCGTCCTGCAGCAGGTAACACCTCACCTTCAGCCAAGGAACGGGCCATAGAAACCACACACGATTTAAATTTTCCGCGACCACGCCAATTCAGCGAAACAACGCGATTTATTTGCGACTTTGCAATTTCATCCAATCACCGCGAATTTACCGCGAATTCACCGCGAATTCGACCAATCCTTTGCGTCTGTCACGTCACGCAGCAGTGTTTTCGCACAGAAGAACTACCACACAGTGATGGGATTCTGAAAATTCTTCCTACAGTTCAGAATGTCCTACACTTATGTCACTGCTCAGCTGTTCCTAGCTAGAGCGCAGCGCAGGCGCGTTAAAACACCTCAAAACTAAATACTATTATAAATAACTACAAAATATAGTAACATGTTACGAATATCTTGTTATAAGTGTCCATGTTCATTTAGTGCATTTATGTTTATCCATTGATCCAACGCTACAATATCAAAAGTACATACAATAAAAGTACAGGTAGGAATGTTTGTACGATCTAGTAGGAGAAGAAACCGATAGATATAACGAAATTATTTATTTATTATAACACTTGGGTCAAAGTAGCAAAGTATCCCATTTTAAAAGAACTTCGTACTCAATAAAGGCCCAAAAAAAAGAAATCTGAAAACAAACTATTGTTTTCTAATACAGAAACAGAAGTTAACTTCAATGTTTGAAAAAAGGTAGAACAAAGTAGATAAAAAGAACAAAAAGTCAGTCTCAATCACTTAAATTTGCAAGTAGATAATAAAACTCTGATTTGTTTGATAAATTATATATTATATAATAACATTTGTAAAACCCATTCTTCCTCTTCTGAGTATTCAAGGTCGAGTTTGAGTTGCTTCTCAAGTGATTAGGACGGTTTCTCTGCATTACAATTAAACAAAGAGAAGCTGTGTACTTAAACTACGTATAAATTCACTCACAGCTAAATGCACTTTATGCAGAACGTATAATTTAAGCGACTCATTTATTCACGTTGATATATTCATATATTCGCCTCGTCCGCTCAAGAAATTAACCGCGGTATAAATCCATTCCCGCTTGTCGCACACAATCAAAATGTAACGAGTGTTCGTTCAAAAGTAGTGGAGTGAGAAGTACTGCTACTCAACCAGAAATGCAGTGGAGTAGAGAGTAAAAGTCGCTTCTACTTTTGATACTCAGTGCAAGTACGAAGTAGCCGAAAACATACTTAAGTAAAGTAACGAAGTGCATTTACTCAAGTACCTTACACCCCTGCTCTCCTCTCGCAGCGCTCTGCAGCATCACGCCGGGCCGGTGACGTTTGACGTGGAGATGGCGAGCGAGAAGGATAGTCAGGTCAGAGCGGCGAGGAGGAGGAGGAGGAGGAGGAGGAGGAGGAACACAGCTGGAGCTTTCTCTCTTTAACAGTCCGAGGCGGAGAGTCTGGAGGAGGACGAGGAGCTTCCGGAGAGCTGGGTGTCAGACTGGTCCAGTCGCCCGGAAAACGTCCCGCCCAAGTAAGACCCGATGGAGACGTGATGATGATGATGTCATCACTATTGACCGCTGGGTTCCCGCAGAGAGTTCCACTTCTGCCACCAAAAGCGCTCCAGCTCTTCGTCTCGTAGTGTGAAGACGAGTGTGAAGAAGCCCGGCCTGTTCTCAGCCAGCGTCCTGAGTGTGCTGGTGCCATCACTGCTGCTCTCACACATACTGGTGCTCGGGATAGGGTGAGACACACACACACACACACACACATCACTGCTGCTCTCACACATACTGGTGCTCGGGATAGGGTGA
>MU204235.1:6436013-6439607 GCA_017309775.1 Paedocypris sp. Pulau Singkep | reverse complement strand
CACTGAATTTAGGATAAAAAACACAACAAAAAAATGTGGAAAAAAAAATATTTTCGTAAACTTTTATTTTCCAATACAGAATTGATATTTAACACCTCCATGTTCCAAAAACGTTAAACAGAGTCAAATTAAGAACAAAAAGTCAGTCTCAATCAAACTCAAAGGTGCAAAAAACATAAATAAATAAAATTCCAAGCTGACTTTGATGTGATTCTCAGTGAACCAATCTGAAATGTAGTGGAGTAGAGAGTAAAAGTTGCTTTTATTTTTGATATTCAGTACAAGCACAGAGTAGCCAAAAACATACTCAAGTAAAGTAACAAAGTACATTTACTCAAGTACCTTACACCTCTGCACTCACACCAAAGGAATTGAAGAGAAGGCAGATGTTTTCTTTTATTCGCCTCACTTTTCTTTTCTTTCCTTTCCTTTCTTCTCTAGGGTCTACATTGGAAAGAGATTGCTGGCCCCTCCCACCAGCTCCTTCTAACCCTGGGACCCCCGTGTCAGACCCCATCAGTGCTGCGTCCTTCTGATGTCCTTCCTCGTGATCCCGAGGTGAAGTGTGTCCAGCAGATTCAGTTCTCCTCGTTCCACGTCTGTCAGGAGATGAAGCCCACGGTCTGGAATCTAGATAACGAGAGGAAACTACAAACTCTGGGAATTAAAATGTGTCTCTCTCTCTCTGTTTGTCTCTCTCACTCTCTCTCTCTCCCTCCCTCTCTCTCTCTTTCTCTCTGTGTGTTTGTCTCTCTCTCTGTTTCCACTCTGTCTGTGTCTGTCTCTCCCTCTTTCTCTGTCTGTCTGTTTCTCTCTCTCACTCTCTCTGTTTGTGTTTGTCTCTCTCTCTCTCTGTGTGTGTGTGTGTGTGTGTGTGTCTAAGAGAAAGACAAAGGGTTAAACTGTCAATTGGCTTGTTTATGCATTAAATGTAAATAACATTTTTATATTCTAACTATAAACCATGGCAGCGGTTAAGGTTATGAGTCTGACCAGACAGAATAGACTCAAGAGCGCCCCCTGGTAGTTTCTTTTGGTCTAAAGGGGTTTCAAACTCACAGGATTAACTCTTCGTGGCAAGGAAACATTTTTTTTTCCAGTTAACAGTTAAACATGGATCTAGATAAATGAAGCAAGTAATAAGCATTGCACATGTTTTCAGTCTCCCAGTATTCCCATTATGTCACAAAGGACGTAGAAATAGCGCTGACCTCGACTTCCTTCCATGGGAGCCAGTTTTCAATAATGGAATCCAATGAATTGTTTGTATATTATGAAACGGTGAAAATAAAACCAATGAATATCCTGATTGATCTGGGCCAGTGAATCCGTGTAACCGACGGGGAACGTTCTCGATTCACCGGTCAGTCTACATTCCAACCAGAGGCGATCAAATGAGGCTTCCTCGGCGTAGAATGTCCTCACACTGCGTCCCCGTCCCGACACGGCGATGGCTGATGGATCCTGAGAGAGCCGTGAGAGCAGCAGCAGGTTCTGAGCAGATCTTGCCCACACGTGCCCACCCTCACCATTGTGGTCCCAGTGGAGGAGGTCTGGAAAAGAGCCTGGCACTCCACTCCATCTCTGGAAGAAGAGCTAGGAAACAACGCAGCGGAGGCCGAGGGGCTGAGGCGGGCCGAGGTTGCCAGTAGGTGAGATGGACGAGGTCTGGGACTCTGGAGGCGTCTGCTTCTGCTCCGGAGGCAGCGGGCACCTAGGATACTCACAAACGCTTTCTTGAACTCCTGACTGGAACACGGGTAGATGATGGGGTTGATGCAGCTGTTGAAATAGCCAAGCCAGAAGGTGATCTTGAAGACCGTGTCAGAGGGACGGTACCTCGGTAAGATGGAGCCTGCACAGACAGAGGAAGTACACTCAGCTACGTGCAACTGCCCCTGCAGGAAATGTCCAAGTCACACTGAGCAAGCTGTTGATGTTATGGGAGTATAGGTGGGCACAAATCCGAGTGGTTGTTCATCACTTGTGGAGTACCACAAGGCTCAGTCCTGGGCCCTCTTGGGTTTAACCTTTATATAATCCCTCAAAGAATATAATGAGGAGGAACAACATCTCCAACCAGTGAGCAGTTGTGGTACAGTGGTAAAGAGTTGGGCATGTGTCCTTGAGGGGGATTTCACTAGGTCAAGAAGCTTCAAACACCTTCACACTACCCAGCTTCAGTAGTTGTGGTAGAGTTGGGCATGTGTCCTTAAGGTTGCAGGCTCAAATCCCAGACTGGTAGGTCCGGGATTTCACTAGGTCAAGAAGCTTCAAGCACCTTCACGCTATAGGTCAAGAAGGTAGAGATCCTGGTGTGATACTGATTTCAGGACCCAGCTTTGGTAGTAGCATCAGAAAATTACTCACATTTAACACACACACACCAATTAAGATTCTCACCAATCGGAAGAACCAGGAAAAACGGAAGCCAGCACAGGATGAAGCATCCCACCACAATTCCCAAGGTCTTGGCGGCTTTTTTTTCCCGTGAGAACCTGAGAAGGCGCAGGGTGAGGTGCATCCGGTTTCGCAGGACCTCGTCCTCCGGCGCCGTGGCATTGCCCCGGTGGATCCGCAAGGTCACGGCCCCTGAGGAGGCATCCCACCTCTGCGTTTTCTGTCCGCTCATCAGTCCACGCGTCTCCCTCCGTGCCACCACGTAGACGCGGCAGTACATTGACAGGATGACCACCAGGGGCAGGTAGAAGGAGCCCAAAGCGGAGAAGATGGCATAGCCGGGCTCCTCCGTTATCTGGCATACGGACTCGTCCTCGGGCGGAGGCTCCTTCCAGCCGACAAGGGGCCCGATGGAGATGGTCACAGCCAGAACCCAGAGCATGGCGAGGACCAGCAGTGCCCGCCTCTCCGTCACCATGGAGGGGTACCTGAGGGGGAAACTCACGCCAATGTACCGGTCCACGGAAATCACACACAGGCTCATGATGGACGCCGTGCAGCACAACACGTCCATGGCAGCCCAGACGCCACAGAAGGTCCGGCCGAAGACCCACCGACCCAGCGTCTCAGAAACCACCGAGAACGGAAGAACCGTGCAGCTCAGCAGAAGATCGGCAACAGCCAGGTTTGCGATGAAGTAGTGCGTGGCGCTGCGAAGAGTGCGATGGCAGACCACCGAGAGAATGACCAGGACGTTGCCCATGACTCCGAACACAACGAAGAGCACCAGCACCACCGCCAGAGCCGAGGCCTTCGGGACGTTGGGTCCACGTGGAAGCACCTGACTGCCGTTGGTGCAGGACTCAGGGAAGGTCTGTGGGATCATGATGTCGTGGACAGGAACCAGGGAAACCAGCATTTGTCCTCTGATGGATTCACGAGTCTAACAGCCGATCCCAGAAAGGCATGATCACGTTCTTGAGCTTGACATGGAGGCCTGACCCTCTGCTCCTCCGCTCCTGTAAGACAACAGACTCCACCTTAACCACGTCACCTTCTCACCTGAGTCTTGTCATATCAAGTACAATTGTTGAGTCTTATCCACGACTTGCAAAAAGAGTTACTTTGGCTACATCTTCTGTATTTAGTTCAGACATTTTTTTTGAGATTCTGAAATTGATGTTCTGAAAAAAC
>MU204235.1:6426013-6431013 GCA_017309775.1 Paedocypris sp. Pulau Singkep | reverse complement strand
AGTGAGAGTAGGAACAGGTAAGGTGTGTGTGTGTGTGTCTTCCTCGGCTCAGTGGTGTGCTCAGCAGTCTGATGGCTTGATGAGTCTGGTCATGAGGGTCAGAACACGGCAGGGGACTGAAGTGTGTGTGAGAGGCGGATGCAATGAGTGGATCAGAAGAGTGAGAGCTAGCAGAAGTGTGAGATGAAGGGCAAGAGTGAGCAGAAAAGTGAGATGGAGAGCGAGAGCTAGCAGAAGTATGAGATGAAGAGCAATTGTGAGCAGAAGACTGAGATGAAGAGCGAGAACTAGCAGAAGTGTGAGTTGAAGGGCAAGAGTGAGCAAAAATGTGAGATGAAGAGCAAAAGTGAGCAGAGCAGAAGAGAAGAATGAGAGGACAAGCTGTGAGACGAAGAGCAAGAGTGAGAGGAAGAGCAAGAGTAAGCAGAAGAGTGAGAGGAAGAGCAAGAGTGAGCAGAAGAGTGAGATGAAGATAAAGAGTGAGCAGAAGAGCAAGAATGAGATAAGAGCAAGAATGAACTGAAAATTGAGATGATGAGCAAGCAAATAAGTGAGATGAACAGCAGAAACGAGCAAAAGAGTGAGATGAAGAGCAAGCAGAGGTGTGAGAGGAGGAGCTAGAGTGAGCAGAAGAGTGAGATAATGAGAGAGTGAGCAGAAGAGCAAGTGTGAGATGAAGAGCGAGCAGAGGTGTAAGATGAAGAGCAAGTAGAAGAGTAGATGAGAAGTGAGATGAAGAGGATGTAGAGCAAGAGTGAGATAAAGAGTGAGCAGAGGTGTGAGATGAAGAGCGAGCAAATAAGTGAGAAACAGCAGAAGAGTGCAATGAAGAGCGAGCAGAAGTGTGAGAAGAAAAGCAAGAGTGAGCAGAAGAGTGACAAAAGAGCGAGAGTGAACAGAAGAGTGAGAGCAGGAGTGAGCAGCAGAGTGATAGAAATGGCAAGAGTGAGCAGAAGAGTAAGATGAAGAGCGAGAGTGAACAGAAGAGTGAGATGAAGAGAAAGAGTGAGCAGAACAGTCAGATGAAGAGCGAGAATGAGATGAAGAGCAAGAGTGAGCAGAAAAGTGAGACAAAGAGCGAGCAAATAAGTGAGATGAGGAGCGAGAGCCAGCAGAAACATGAGGAGAGAGAGAGATCAAGCCGAAGTGTGAGATGAGAGTGAGCAGAGGTGTGAGATGAAGAGCTAGAGTGAACAGAAGAGTGAGATGAAGAGCAAAAAGCGAGCAGAACAGTCAGATGAAGAGCAAGCGTGAGCAGAAAAGTGAGATGAGAGAGAGATCAAGCCGAAGTGTGAGACGAGAGTGAGCAGAAGTGTGAGATGGCGAGCGAGAAGGGTGGATGTCACTCTGATGTCTTTGGAGCTTTGAAACGTCCGGGCAGCAGGTGATTAAAGGAGCTGCACGTGACTCCTAATGTGAGAAAAGAGAGACATCCACCTGATGAGGACGGACTGATTATCCACCACGCCACTCGATTAGTGAAGCTTTAGCACCAGTCACCCCGAGTCACCGTGATGGACAGACACCTGCAGGGTCCGCTCTGCTCTTCTGCTCCTTCATTAGTGATGTCACCGTCCATCAGGAAGAGGAGCTTGACCTGCTCGTCCTGTTGCTTCCTGTGACTCCGGGATCATCTGGGATTAGCTGCTCCATAATACAGCGTCTCACACACGGGCTTTACTCTAGCTTAGCTTTGATATTCTACACCACCAGCCGCACAATCACAGCACTATTCATTTGCGTATCGACCATTAAAACGTATCAATTAAACATGAGCAACGTCACAATATATCTGCAAGAAGCAACTGGACTTTCATAATGCGTTTTGACAATCGGAAAACCGTCTTCTGCTCACTCTTGCTCTTCATCTCATTCTCGCTCGTCATCTGACCGTTCTTCTCACTCTTTCTCCTCATCTCACTTTTCTACTCACTCTCGCTCTTTATCTCACTCTTCTGCTCAATCTTGCTCTTCATCTCACACCTCTGCTCACTCTTCTGCTAACTTTTGTTCTTCATCTCACTCTTTTTCTCATTCTTCATTTCTTGCTCTTCATCCCGTTCTCGCTCTTCATCTCGCTCTTCTACTTGCTCTTCATCTTAGACCTCTGCTCGCTGTTCATCTCACTCTTCTTCTCACCCTTGGTCTTCATCTCATTCTCGCTCGTCATCTGACTGTTCTCACTTTTTCTCCTCATCTCTCTTTTCTACTCACTCGCTTTTTATCTCACTCTTCTGCTCACTCTTGATCTTCATCTCACACCTCTGCTCACTCTTCTGCTCACTCTCGTTCTTCATCTCACTCTTTTTCTCACTCTTCATTTCTTGCTCTTCATTCCGTTCTCGCTCTTCATCTCACTTCTCTACTTGCTCTTCATCCCTCACCTCTGCTCGCTCTTCATCTCACTCTTCTGCTCACCGTTGCTCTTCATCTCACACCTCTGCTCGCTCTTCATTTCACTCTCGTTCTTCATCTCACTCTTTATCACACTCTTGCTCTTCATCACATTCTCGCTCTTCATCTCACTCTTCTACTTACTCGTCATCTTACACCTGTCTGTTCTGCTCACTCTATCTTGTCATCTCACTTTCCTGCTCACTCTTATGCTCACTCTCGTTCTTCATCTCACTCTTTCAGTTCAGTTATGGTCTGTGTTTGTTTGTTTGTTTATTATGATGTGTGCAGTGCGTTATGGTGATGTTTGCTTATTTGTTTGCTTATTTATTTGTTTGGATTTGTTGTTGCTGTTGTGACGTGAAATTTCCCCGCTGTGGGACTAATAAAGGATTTTTCAATTCAATTCAATTCAATTCAATTCTTTATCTCACTCTTGCTCTTCATCTCATTCTTGCTCATCATCCCACTCTTCTACTTGCTCTTCATCTTACACCTCTGCTCGCTCTTCATCTCACTCTTCTGCTCACCCTAGCTCTTCATCTCAACCTTCTGCTCACTCTCACTCATTATCTCACTCTTCTGCTCACCCTAGCTCTTCATCTCAACCTTCTGCTCACTCTCACTCATTATCTCACTCTTCTGCTTACTCTTGCTCTTGATCTCACTTGATCTCACACCTCTGCTCGCTCTTCATCTTCTGCTCACTTTCGCTGTTCATCTCACTTATTTGCTCGCTCTTCACCTCACTTTTCAGCTCATTCTTGCTCTCCTGCTCACTCTTTCTCTTCATCTCACTCTTCAAGAAGCAATTGCATGGGTTCAAGTAACTGTTACACGTAACTGTTAGACACTAAGTAATGCGACAATTACAATAAATTGTGACCCACGAATCAAAAAGTTTGCCCACCCCTGCTCTACAACCTCTACTGATCAATAACCCATCTCGCTCGCTCACACTTTCTCTCTCTTTCCGTGTGTGTGTGTGTTTCAGGTGGGCTGGTGTGATGTTCTGTGACAGTGTTTATCATGGTGAAGAAGAGTCTGTGGCTTGAGGAAGCCGTCACCTTCATCATCATCTTCACCATCGCTCTGTCTTTATTAAGTAAGTCTGACTGTTTTGGGGCTGAACGTTTATTTTTTTTGTTTAGAAAGAAAAGTTGATTTTTGATAATGTATATAGAGTACATTACAGTAAGAGTCATGTTTTTGCTCTTATGATTAATGTTTTAGTATATAATGAATATAAATTTCTGTATTTGATTATAATGTAATATTTTATATTTAGTGAGTGGGCCAGTGTGGCCACTAGGGGCAGTATCGAGACTGTGTGCTGCTTTTAACCATCCAGTGAAGTGACACACACACACAAACCCGGAGCAGTGGGCAGCTTAAGGCCCAGTTGTTGACTCGGGAATAGAACCTGTAACACCTGGGGACGTATAACTGCCATTTAAATACTGTATGTACAGTACTAGTGTTGACAATAATTATTATTATTATTAATATTAAATGGCCTGGTGAAACTATCCGGACCCGGTGGGGCCAGTAAAAGCAATTACTCGTTAAAAAAAAAGTGTAATTTCTTTTTTTCCTGTTAAAAATTAAATTTGATCTGTCTGTGTTTGATTCCTGTTCCTGACAGCCTTACAGACGCAGCAGGTCTATGTGCTCCGTCTGCACCGCCGCTCTGCTCCTACCCTTAGCTACTACATGCTTCTTAAACCCCCATCACCTGGTCAAATGCCGGGCAAAAGAGAGTAGGCAAGGACGAGAAAATCACCAGAGGAATTGAGGGAAAGCGAAAGGGTGTAAGAAAACGGAGCAAGTTTCAGGGTCTGTGTACTTTTTGAAGATTATCTTGAAAGAAAAAAAAACATATCTTTGGTATTTGAAGTGATAAAAAAATTAAAATAAATAATAATAATAAAAAGCGCAATATTGTAGTTTATGAGACTTGCGCGTAGAGTGGAAAAGCGGGCGGCGCTACAACACTTGCTGAAAGATTTTAATCTTTCTTGGAGGCTTCGTAATAATTATAAATCAGTCAGGCATTCCATCATGGCCGAGATTGCAGGTCTCTGTCGAAGGGAGTTGTCCGGAAGCTGGATCCAGGGGTAATGAATTGAGCCGACACCGCGTTAGAGGGTTAACACGTGTTTAATTTTGCCGTTCAATGCATTACTCAATCACAGTCAGGAAATGCGGATCCTTTATACCCTAAATGACGTCAAATATCTCGCGTGACTATCAGCAGGAAACGAGATTTGTCAGAGGACTGACTTGCACACGTGGTCTCTATTCAATAACAAAAGATAGGCGTTGCTATGGTGATACCTAATCAGGTCTTCATTCGACCTTCAGAGGTCTCCACACGAGGAGAGTAAGAATAGCAGTCTTAAACATGTTGAATGTTGAAACCTAAGTATTATCTTAAAATATATAATAAAATATTATCTATGGTCAATCATAAATTAATATAAGTTCTGAGTTTGAGTTCTGAGTTATTTTAAGAAGCTTCTCACAGTTTTAACTGTCTCAAAGCACACTAAGTAAATCTTTAAATTACTTATCACTTTTATTCATTTGATTGTCTGGTTATTGGT
>MU204235.1:6398475-6415941 GCA_017309775.1 Paedocypris sp. Pulau Singkep | reverse complement strand
TCTCTCTCTCTCTCTCTCTCTCTCTCTCTCTCTCTCTCTGACTTGTCTCTCTCTTTCTCTCTCGTAGGTCCCCCTATCATCACTATATCTCCTGAGGACACCACTATGAACATGTCCCAGGATGCAGTTCTGCAGTGCCGGGCTGAGGCCTACCCGTCTAACCTCACATACGAGTGGTGGAAGCACGGGCAGAATGTTTTTCACATCGAGTAAGTGGTTAAGACACATATTGGTGAATATTCATCAGTTACTACACGTTTGGAGTGAATCAGATGTTATTTCAATTTACTTTTGATTTACTATGTTTTCACTAGTATAAAACATACCGTATTTTTGTAACGTAACGGAGCAGGACGCGAATGCGCGTGAAGTACAAACTGTGTTCGATTAGCAATGTCTGTGTCGTCATTGGTAGTTGTAAGTTACAACTTGTAATGAAACTAATGCGTAATACTGTATAAGGTGTTTATATACTTATATAAAAATATAAATCATGAATTACATCAATGTTACATGTTTGGCATACAATTGTTCTTAAACTGCTGTTTACTTTTATACAATTGATATAAAATATTTTACTACAGTATTTGGTTCAGAATCTTTTTTTTCTAGATTTTCCTCCTTTAAAATTGGGTGCGTCTTATATGGCGAAAAATACGGTACATGTTATTGTGTGCGTTTTTCATTTGTTCAGATCCCTGAGATCGAGGGTGAGGATCCTTGTGGATGGGACGCTGCGCATTTCCCGTCTCCTCCCGGAGGATTCTGGGAATTACACCTGCGCGCCCACAAACGGCCTGATGACTCCGCCCACTGCGTCCGCCGCCCTCACAGTTAAACGTGAGCATCTCTGGATCACCTGCAGTTATTGGGACTATAAATGTGCTTTCCTTCAGACCCGGCTCGTGTGGTCCGGATGCCCAGGGAAACGTATTTACCTGTGGGGATGAAAGGAAAGATCGTCTGCCCCGTTCAAGCCGAACCACCAGTGCTGTATGTGAACTGGACCAAAGATGGAGCCGCTTTAGATCTGGAGCAGGTACATCAGAAGAGTCTGTCTGCAACACACAGTCATTCACATCTGTATCCCTCTCTCTGTCTCACACTCTCTCTATCTCTCTCTCTGTTTGTACTTTCACACACACACACACACACACACACACACTTTCTCTCTCTCTCTCTCTCTCTCTCTCTCTCTCGCTCTTTCACTCTCTCTCTCTCTCTCTCTCTCTCTCTCTCTCTCTCTTTGTACTTTCACACTCTCTGTCTCTCTTTCTATCTTTCATTCTCTATGTCTCTGTCTCTCTTTGTATCAGTAACTCTATCTCTCTCTCCGTCTCACTTTCTGTATCTCTGTCTCTCTTTGTATAAGTAACTCTCACTCTCCTCTCTCTCACACACACACACACACACACACACACACACACACACACACACACACTCTTTATTCCTCTCTTTGTATCTCTCTGTTACTCTCTTTGTATCAGTAACTATTTGTCTCTCTGTCTTTCTGTCTGTCTGTCTGTCTGTTTCTCTCTCTCTCTTTTTCTCTTTCTTTCTCTCTCTCTTTCTATCATTTATTCTGTCTCTCTCTCTCTCTTTCTATCATTCACTCTCTGTTTCTCTATCTCTCTCTCTTTCTCCCTCTCTGTTTGTACTTTCACACACACACACACACTCTCTCTCTCTCTCTCTCTCTCTCTCTCTCTCTCTCTCTCTCTCTCTCTCTCTCTCTCTCTCTGTCCATGTTTACTAATACTTGATTATAATTATCTTAGTATCCAGGATGGATGGTGAACTCTGAGGGATCTGTGTTCATAACAACAGCTAACGACGACGCTGTGGGCATGTACACGTGTACGGCCTATAACAGCTATGGGACTATGGGCCAATCAGAACCTACCAAAGTGATCCTGAAGGCAAGTTCTGGGATCCATTACCCATAAATATCAGCAGGTAACGTTACTGGCAGAAAGGTAGATGATCTCTCTCTCTCTTCTCAGGACCCGCCCTCATTCCGTGTCTCTCCTCGGGCCGAGTATCTTCAGGAAGTGGGCCGCAACCTGATGATACCCTGCCAGTCTCAGGGAGACCCCGCCCCCAACGTCACATGGTTGAAGGTGCGGGTCACATGCTTCTACATCAGAATCAGAATCAGAAAAGCTTTATTGCCAGATTCTATAAAGAGAACTTAATGGAACTAGGAAGGAACTTTATGGAACTTTAAGTAACTAGGAAGAACTTTATGGAACTAGGAAGGTGTCTTGTGTAATAAATAGTTAATAAATAAATTGTGTGTAAATAGCATGAAAAGGTCATTAAGACCTTTATTGTTGTAAAGCACACACACACACACACACACACACACACACACACACACACACACACACACACACACACACATGTTGTAACTCTTCAATCTGTGTCAGGCTCAGAAGAACAATTGAAGCAATGCAAGTCTGTATTTTAATCCATTCCTGAAAGATAATTTTCTTTCATTTACTATTTGCATAAAAACCGTATTAACAATTAATTACTTGAGGTCACTGAGGAAGAGGAATATGCAATATTAACTAGCCTGTAGTATATATAGTAGTAAATACACAGTACTTACTCTCACCACGATCATGTGTTGATTGTTTTGATGGTAGGTTGGGGCTCCTTCTCGCTCGCCATTTAAAGTCTTATCCAACGGTTCCCTCGACCTTCGGCCCCTCAGTAAAGACCACCAGGGGGCGTGGCAGTGTGTGGCCTCCAATCACGTGGCCACAGTCAGTGTGGGAACTACAGTGTTGGTGCTGGGTAAGAAAGCCTCCGCTGTTGTGGTGTGTGATTCCGGAGTGAAGGTTTCCCGCTCTGGGCGTTCCAGGCACGAGTCCTCACGCCGTCTCGGCTGTGTCGGTGACTCCCGGCAGGAACCAAGCCAACGTCTCCTGGGATCCGGGATTTGATGGAGGATATACGCAAAAGTTCACCGTCTGGTAGGCGCCTGCGCTGATGTGGCGTTTCTGTGCGTGATGTCATTTAGGTCTTCTGTCTTTATGAGGCGTGAATGCTTACCAGGATTTTATTGTGTGGGATTTATTTTATTCATTTTTATTTAATTTGCACATTTGAGTTTGATTGAAACTGACTTTTTGTTCTTTGTTTAGTTAGCTTTGCCATATTTGAAACATGGAGGCGTTACATTTTGTTTCTGTGTTAGAAAATAAAAAAAATTTAAAAAAAATAGTTTTTTCAGATTTCTTGGTTTTTTTTTTTTGGCAAAATTTAGTAAAATACTTAAGTTCTTTTAAAATTCGATACTTTGCTACTTTGACTCAAATCTTTTTTATAGCTGTGACTTTTTACTTGTATTGGAGTAACTTATACAGTATGTATCCGTACATTTACTTAAGTATGGTTGTCTGGTACTCTTTACACCTCTGCTAGATTATTTACTAGACTATACAGTACTAGATTACCAGATTATTATTATTATTATTATTATTATTATTATTATAATAACTACAGGATAGGGCGCGCGTGTTAACCCTCTGGTTGTGTCTGTGTGTAGGGTGAAGCCCACAGTGAGGGGCAAGCACGAGTGGGCATCCATCCCTGTGCCCTCCACCAAATCCTCCCTCGTGGTCACGGGCCTGCAGTCGGCCACCAGTTACCAGTTCAGTGTTCTGGCCCAAAACAAACTGGGCTCCGGGCCTTTCAGTGAGATCGTCACCATCAGGACGCTGGGTCAGTGAAGCTCTCGGTCCAGAACACGTCACTCCGAGCTGGGCGCTATAGCGGTATTAACGTGAATAGTTTTATACGTATTATACGTATTATACTTTTATACGTATATAAACACTTTAATACAGTATAATGTATAATTTTAGCTCTTATCGCCCACCCGTACTTAACGCCGTGTCTTTTTATCTTGCAGCCCCGCCCACAGAGGGTCCCTCCCCCGCGACCTTTACCGCGACCTTTCTTCCTCCCACCCTGCTGTCGGCCAATCGCACGTCGGATGGAGTGCTGCTGCAGTGGGTCCCGCCCCTGGAGGAGTCTCCGCCTTTCACCGCGTTTGTTCTTCAAGCCAGGTTGGAAAGGGGGGAGTGGCTGACACTAGATGCGGAGGTTCCTGTCAACACCACGGAGATGATTGTGTCGGGACTCGTGAAGGTGAAGAGAGGATTCACTCTTCAACACACAAACCAGACCGACACACTGTCTCACTCTCTGTCACAAACACACTAACACAGTCTCACTCTAACACAACACACTAACACACTGTCTCACTCTCTCTCTGACAAGCACACTAACACACTGTCTCACTCTCTGACACTAACACACTAACACTGTCTCACTTTCTGACACACAAACAATGTCTCACTCTCTCACACACATGTGACACACACACTCTCTGACTCAACACACTGTCTCAACACACTGACACATGGTGTGACCTGACACACACACACACTAACACACTGTCTCACTCTCTGTCACAAATACACTCTCACTCTCTGTCACAAATACACTAACACAGTCACACTCTAACACAACACACTGTCTCACTCTCTGACACTAACACACTCTCACTCTCTGTCACAAACACACTAACACAGTCACACTCTAACACAACACACTGACTCACTCTCTGACACTAACACACTCTCACTCTCGGACACAGACACTTTAACACACTCTCTCATTCACTAACGCTAACACACTGTCTCACTCTCTGACACACACACACTCTAATACACTGTCGCACTTTCTGACACCAACACACACTGTTGGAGCCAGACGTGTACAAACATTTTTGCATTTTTACAGTTTTATTAAAGTTTTCTAAAATCGATAGATTTTTTTCTGAGTTAATTTTGTGAATGATGTGAATTCCTCACTGATGTGCTGTTTTATGAGGATCCAGTCGGAATCCAGAAACCAAGGCTCAGCGCTACCGTAGATGGACTCTGAAATGGAGATGATCATTATCATGTCCTCAGTTCAGAAAAGTCTTCACAGCGTTACCCTGTCACTGCAGATTGAGACGTAAACCATTTTTCTGCAGGATTCCAACTATGAAATTCGTCTTTTGACTCGCAAAAACCAGCAACTGAGTGTTCCGAGTGAGGCGGTGCTGGTTTCTACCGCAGGTGAGAGTGATGCTGGGCCGAGTGCTGGCCTGGAGATTATAATGTGTGTGTGTGTGTGTGTGTGCGCTCAGGGATGGAGATGTACCCCGCTGCTCCCGGTCTGTTGGCCAAGGTTCCCGAGCCTCTGCTTGCTGCTGTGGTCGGAGGCACGTGTTTCCTGATGGTCGCCGTTACTATTTTCCTGGTGACGGCGTGTGTCTTGGGAAACAGGAAGGAGCGAGGCCAGAGAAAGAAGAGAGATGGTGAGAGCGACTGTTTGAAGGTTTCTCAGCAGTTCCTTGACTGCGAATGTCAAGCGTGGCGTCTTCACGTGTGCGTTTTATGCTTTCAGACGCGCTCTCTGCCCTCCAGACCAGCACGTCCCCACAGTGAGTCTCTGTCCTTCTATCTATCTATCCTTCCCTCTTCCTTCCAGGGTGTCCTGGGTCTTTTCCGCCTAGTGGGACACGTTCAGAACATCTTAGGTGTTGGTTTTCATGTAAACTGTAAACTGAACCCGTCTTGAAATGTGTAGTTGGATGAGACGTGTTCAAATTAAATCACTAATAATAAGGTGACGATAAAGCCATTACTAACACGACTCTTGTTTCCCTCTTCTTAGAGGCCGCTCGTCTTCTGGCAGCCCGGACAGTGTGAGGAAGATGAAACTGTGTCCTCCTCTGAACGTTTTCTCCCACTCGTTTCCCCCCAATCGCTCCTGCGAGTACCAGGATCAGAAGAAGCAGCTTCTGTCCACATCATCTCCTCCGCCACGCTACGCTCTGTTTGACGGCCATATCGGAAGTTCTGCCTTCACGTCGTCTCCCATCGAGTCTATATCTAGAAGTCCTGATGGACGCTTCGTCATACAACCGTCTCCTCGCACATATGCAAAAGAAACACAAAAAGACATTTCAGAGTCCCCCACAGGACGAAGTGAAAGAGAAGACTCTTTTAAAGAGTCCAACCAAACGAACCCTAGTCGTCCAGAGAGGGAAAGCTCAGCTAGGTGGTCTTCAGCAATGGACACCGTGAGACCCTCTCCATCCCCAGGCAGGGTCAAAGAAATGGCCCGAACCTTTTCACGTCGTGGCTGTTTTTACTCCGACGACGAACAAGGAAGCTCAAGCACACTACTAGAGAAGGCAAGCTTTTATTCTGACTGCACTGAAAAGAGAACAAGGGACTCTTTTAAAAATGGCAGAGCTACTCGTCACAGCGAGAACATGTTCCAGAACTTGACCGGTCAAGTCGTCGACTTTAAGAGAGAAAAGCCTCCTCATTTATTGAGATACAAGCCTATGGAAGCGCTCACTACGCAGGGTGTGCCTCCGCGAGACGGTGAGAAAGACGTGGACAACCTGGGTCACTGCTTAACGCTGGTCAAAGAACGCGAGCAGTTGGAGAAGGAGCTCGAGCGATACACACAAAGCCGCAGGGCACAAGCAAAAGAGCTGGAGCAAAGACGGGCCACGTCTGCGAGCCCTTCAGGAAAATCCATCGTGGACGAGAACGAAGACCCCATCTGGAAGCCCAAAGAGTTCCAGGTTCAGCACAAACTCCAGCCCAGCAGCGGCGACTACCAAAGACGCTTCTTCATCAGCAGCACCAGCAGTCCTATGGAAAGACTTCACTCTTCCTCACCATCTGCACACATCCCGTGGGACCTAAGCCCCGTAACATCACCCACAAGCTTGGTGCCAGTGCCGAGTCTTTCTGGAGGGAACTCCACCGCCGCAGAACCACTCACGGAATATACCTCTCTCTTGTTTCTCTCCAACATCAGCGACGTGCCATCATGCCCACTGACGAGATCCCGATCCCCTTCTTACTTGCGTCCTCAATCGCTCACACTGAATCACGCTACGGAAACGAGGCGGCAGATGACAACGGTTGACAGAGGTCTTGGAGTGTGCAACCTAAAAACTAGGGATGAAGACGTTAGAGTTGCGGAAGACGGATCAAGTCCCTCGTGTTCTGCGTCCATCCGCCCTCAGGATGTAAACGGCGAGGGGAAGGTGTGTGTGGCAGCCGAGGAGATGAATAACGATCAAGAAAAAGAAGGTCTCAGGTCCCGGTCAAGAAAGAGCGACAAGTGTGTCTTCAGTGAAAGCCAGAGCCAGATATCGCCTCTTACCTTGGTGGAAAGTGACGTTTCAAACTTGTCAAAAACGTCAGAAGCTGTTGAAGTCAAGCTGGTTCCGGAACCAGCCTCAGTCTCTTTGCTGCAAACCAGCACCATCTTGGAATACTTGAGCCTTCCTGGCTTCATTGAAATGAGTGTCGATGACCCTGTAGATGTCAATTACCCTTTAGAATCCATTGTGCCCAGTGAAGAACCACCAAGCAGGACTTTTTTGAGAGACGAACCTGATGTCGTGCCCAAGAGTTGGGGCCAGATCCACTCTCAGACGGTGTTAGATGATCCAGATGAGGATCTTTCAGGCAAACGCTCAGTGACAGATACAGAGAACGAGCGCTTGCCTTCTCTGGGCTCTCAAAGACGAGCGTTTACTCCACACGACCCAGCACAGACTTTAATTAACACTACGACAAACATGGCAGCTAAATGTCCCGGAGAAAGGGTTAACAAGATCTCCTCAAGAATCTGCACAGGTCCAGTGTCTTTAATGAAAAAATCCATCAGCATGGGTCCCGCTCTGACTCTTTCTGGAGATGGACCACCTCGGCCTTTCCTTAAGAAATCGCTCAGCTTAGGCTGCCAACAACGGAAGCGTTTCGAAAACCCAAGACTGTACACGCCCGAGGCTTCACGCACCGCTGGTGTGAAGGTGAAGTCCTACAGCTTGGGCCGCGCCCCTCAACATCACTACCCAGCGTCAGTGCAGGACCAGCGGCCTTTTCACCTGCCCGCTTGTTATAGTCTAGAGAGAAACCAGCACTTTAGCGGATCCTACGCGCACCCTGCCTACCACACACCTCATTTCGCTCTTCCAGACCCTCCTCGTGCATCCCATTCCAGACAATCTCTACACAGACATGAATCTGATCCACGTCGACTGGCAACCGTCTTCTCAGACTCAGCCCGGTGGCCTGTTTCCTATCAGGAAACGCTCCGCTCAGCTCAGCGTAGATATGTTCCTCAGGACCACCCTGCAGCTCTCCACCCACACAGACTAGCGTCTCGAGAGGTCTTTACGCATCCGGCTGAGCCCGGGCCGCCTCTACTGAGACCTTTCCTGCCTCGAGGTTACAGCTGGCCCTCACCGTACCACACGCCGCTTCCTCGGCGAGAACCGGAGGCCAGGAGGACGAGTGCGGGTGGAAGGTGTCCCTCAGACACGGACGGGGGCAGAGCCAGCTACGCAAGCCAAAGTAGTGGAAGGGGCAGCGTGGGAGTCCTCCGCCAGTCTCTGTCCATCACCCCGACGCTGCTCAGCTCACCGGAAACCACCGAGGAGAGCGAGAGTCACCGCGTCCTGTCAGACTCCAGAGACAAGAGGTCCAGAAGGTGACGGACCAGAGTGCCTTTGCCTGTCGCTGTGTCTCATTGTGTGCTTTCTTCATGTGTGCCAATGTAGACGAAACACCTCGGTAGATGAGAGTTACGAGTGGGACGCTCTGGAGGGCTCGGGCGAGGTCCATGTCCTGGAGGCCTTGAAGATGGAGCGACATGCCTGGAGATCCAGACACGATCGCCCCAGCTCCACGCCCGGCCTTCAGGAGCTCGCCAGCACGCGTGAGGCCTTGCTTTTTCTCCCCGTGTGCCGGTTTCCCTTTGTCATTTCCTTCCCTTCTGCTCCCAGGCGTCTGTCCCGTCAGCCCTCCTTATGTGTCCCAGCGACATTCCCTCAGCGACGCCCGCTTTAACGCCCTGCGTCAGGAGTTCCAGCAGTACCGCCGCGCGCGTGGACCAAGCCCCCGCCCTCACCCCGCCCCGGAGCCCCACCCCAGCTCCGCCCGCCTCTGAGCACCTTCCTGCTGCTTGCAGTGCAGATGTTTGGGGAGGGACCTCTGTAGTCATGTGATCCACCGCTCTTAGCGCCATTAGTGTTTGATCGTGTTTCTGTACGGCTGCTTTAGAGAGTCGCTTTCTGTAAGTGAAGCTGAGACAGACACAACGAGTGGAATGAAAATGAGTTACGATGATTTATTTCATTTATTTTTTTTTTTTAATAGTCGTCTCAATAATGAAGGCCTTACACCAGGGGTGTCAAACGTACGGCCCTCAAGGAGGTTCGATCAGGCCCGCAAAATTAATATAATTATTGTGGATAATTATCTAAATTAAGCTTGGCCTCTACCTCTCCACTACACCCTCATTAGCCAACATGTCGTTATCCAAACAGAAAAGTAGATGAGGAGTGTCGCATTTTCAAAAGGACAGGGTTCATCAAAACTGCTCCTAATGTTCTTGTGCTTATTTGCACCAAAACAAAGGAAACAATGGTTCTTTATAGCAGAGTGTGGTATAATTTTAATGGTCCGGCCCGCTTGACATCTCACTAGGCCGTATGTGGCCCACGATGTGAAGTGAGTTTGACACTCCCGCCTTACACACTTCGAAAAGGATGTATTTCCAACAGAATTGTCTTATTTGTGTGATTATCGTCAAGACAACTAAATCACATGCTTCCTTTCAATTTGTTCAAGCTAATTATGATTGTTCTAGCTTTGACATCGATGCTTGTCACTTATAAGATTCCCTCTGTTTTTTAGAACATCTCAATGAAGAAGACAACTCTGTTTTAGAGACGAACCCAACAGGTTGTGAAAACACACGGGATTCTGACTCGAGTGGTGCCGAGCCTTAGTAACGTGACATCAAAGCGTTTCGTTTCCCTTGCTGAAAGTGTTCGCCTTGCTTAGTTTTGCTGATTTTTTCACTTCAAGTTCAAAAACACTCCGAAAATGTTTTCTAATGTGTATAAATGCTGCTCAACATTTCAGTTTGTACAGTTTTTCCACAACGTTTGTACAATTTTTTTCTATGGTTTTATAATATTGTATAATAAAGATCAAAACATTTTTAAGTTACTTGATTTTGTGTGTGTGTGTATGTGTGTGTGTGTGTGTGTGTGTGTAAGTACATTTTGTCGGCTGTAGTGATGACACTAAATAGTTGTGGGCGTGGTCAGGCTGTAGCATATATGTAGCTGAAATGTGATTGGCTTTAATATGAAAAGTGTTATTTCATACTTTTATTACCTGGTGCAGGGGCGGAGTCTGCTAGGCGAAAGTAAGTAAACGTTTTAAAAGTAAAAGTACGTTTTTTCAGTTCACTCTTACTCTACCACGATTTGAGATGTTTGACGCTCTAAAATAGTTCTTGTGTTGAGAATTATTGTCTGTACTAAACATTCAGCTCTGAATGATCATCAATTATATTTTTGCAATACTCTTAATATGTTTTGTTGAATATGCATATTCAGTTTAAACAACCATTCTTTAAGCAGCATTATGCTTAAAGTGAATTGTGAGCAAAATTGTAGAATCGTGAGCAAAATTGTATATACATGCACACACTGTATATAAAAAGTGTGTGTAAAATATTACATTCAGATTATATATGCAAACAGTACAGTATTGTAAAATACTTGTTCTTATAAATATATACATACTGTACAGTATAAATGTACACGGTGTGTGTATGTCTACATACTGTATACAGTATACATTTCTCAGTTAGTTTATATAAATAATATATATTTATGTGTCTAATTATATACTGTATAAATACTTGTTTTTGTACAAACTTTAATTATATGACTCGTTAACATTGCTTTTTAATAATAAAACGCATTTTACAATATCCCATTGCTTCGTTGCGAAAGAAATAAAGAGCTACTATATTCTGTTGATGATACCGGCGCTATATACCAACATATCATGACATTTTATTATTAAAAGTAGCAAAGTCGGAGGTCGAATCTAAATGTCCGTCATTTTATAATCGGCTGGCAACTTTTATGCCTCGTTTTCCTGACTCGATTAGTCGAGTCTGCGCTCGACATTACCCAATCGGAAGTGAGTACGCGTCGTCACTCGCTACGTCATCGGGAAAATGGTGGCCTCCGGGTGAGGAGCGCGCGTGGTGAGTCTTCAGACAAACTTCAGCTTGGAAAGCTCGTAAGTCGCGGTATATTCTGCAGTGTTTTCTCTTCCACTGCGCCGGGTTCTTTTGTTCGTCATTCCGGTCCGCGTGTCGGAGCTTTTAGTCGGGATTTAGCCACGCGTCTCTATGCAAACAAACCGACGATCATTCCCCAACAAACACATCAACTGCTCAGTAAAGTGACAATGAAAGGAAACGCTTTCGTGTTCCGCGGTGTCGTAATGTTTGTTCACACCAGAATCAAGTGTGTGAGAGAAATTTCAAGCAATTTACCAAAGAAAGATTCTAGCGTGTGTATGTTTTTTTATTATAAACATCGGTTTGTCAAATTTCCCTCGTTTTGATGGAAAATATTTCAAAATATTCACTCGTTTTTTTTTTTTACCTTTTTAATCGTAAAGCAATGTTAATATTTCGGACGTGGCATTAAATTTCACTTTTGGTTTCTGACGGCTTTAATATTCCTGTAATTTAAAAGCAGGTCTGATGTGTCCTGTATTTTCTGCCTTTATCTATAAATCTTGATTGATTAAAAAACAAAATGGATCTCAAACCAATGTTTTGTGTTTCAGCGTCCTGCTGCTGGATCCAGAAGAACGTATCGACAAAACTGAAGATAGAAAGTGTTGGAGATGCTGAATTAACAAGACCACACTGAAGATCCTGACAGTGATGAACGTCCTGAAGGTTTGGGAGATGGAACAGGACTGAAGCTCAGATGATCCTGAGTCGTCCACCACTGCCGACCCTGTTCCAGCTTCACACCAGCCAGTCAGAACGTCTGATACCGATGATGATCGAGGGTCTGCCTTCTGAAGAGCCTGTGGAGAACATCTCTGACCTGAAGGCCCGTCTTCAAGCTCGTCCACTTCATCTGTGCTTCTCCTTCAGCACAGCAGAGGATGAAGAGGAGAACAGCTCTGTGTCTGATCTTTCATCGTCACCAGTCAGATGTTGTGAATCCTGACAGTGTTGGTCATTGACACGAGGCCTGGACTTCAGTCTGAAGAAGAATCCGACGCTGGCAGACCAGGACAATGACTTGAAAGTTCCCATCACTCCCAAAAAGACCAGAGTAAGTTCTTTACAAATGAGTTTTATTCTGCAGAACCTTCTAGAGCTTGTTTCTCTGTTCTCAGGATGCTGTTGTCCACTTCATCGATCTACGCCTGAAGGTCAAGCAGCTTGATGGTCGGCAGGTGAGTGAGATGTGTCATCTTGACGTCTTCCTGTGACTGATGAAGTAAAGTGTCATCATGCCAGCACATGGATTCGGTTCCACCATAGAAGCCTCTCATGCAGAGGTGCACACGCAGGTTCTTATCACTCGCAGTTATTGAACAATTTTGTTCCAGATGACTTGGTTAACTTAATCGTCTTTAACATTTTAAATCCAGTTTATTCAACTTTTGTTTTTCATAGTTGTACTTAAAAAAAAAAAAAGCAAGCTTCTGTAGAAAATGTAAAACAATAAAAAGCTTGTTAATATTTATGCTGATGTGGTACACACAGTGCAAAATAGCTGTTTTGTAGAATTTCTTTATTAGCATCAAGTAAATACACACACCACGGAAAAGTGAAAAAGGCCCCCCCAAAAACTATCTCGAGAGTGTGTGTTATACTGTCCCGGTGTGTGTGTGTGTGTGTGTTTCTCCAGGCTGAAAGAGGCAGTGAGGAGAGTGATCTGAAGCTCCATGATGGCTGGACTTCTACAGCTCCAGGTTCCACAAGCAGCAGCATCATCATCATGGAGGTGGTGTGTCTGTGGGATGAAACACAGGAGATCCAGAGTTAATAATGATATGCGTTTGCTTTCCAGTTTCAAGACTCATCAGGTGACGGTGGAGACAACACATCAAGACGAGAAGCTAATAAATCATCCTGATGCAAGTGTTTGAAGTGCTTTTAACAACTTGAGCCAAAAAATGTTTTGTTGAAAAAGTAAAATAAAAAATAGTTTAACAAAGAAATCAATGTGTGATTGTGTGAAATGTGTGAAACTTACATTATAGTTTTGACCTGCACAAATGAATTAAATTCAACGACAAACGTGACAGTATGAAACTGAACCACACGGGGGCGACATTTCTGTTCACACCATGTCACAAGACAAACAAGATTAACGTTTCTGAAACATCGTTGAACAGTGACAACTTATTAAATAACACTGAACTGATTCATTAACATATCCTATAGAGGAAATATGCTTATCTTAAACTATAGTCAACCCTATCACTCACAGATGACATTCTGACTGTCCAATCAACGTCAAACAAACCTGAAGTTCTTTAAAAAGCCCCAATTGTACTTCACCAAAATGATGAAAAACATCAGAAAAGTCTCAGAATCACTATTCAGACGTCACTTTTCTAACGCAAACAACTATTGCATGTACCGGTAAATAGTTTGATGGGTTATTTGTTTCTCAGACACGGAAACTTGTCATCAAAAGACGTATTTTTTTTACGTATTTGACGTATTATTTGGCAATACGAAGATTTAGCTATAATAAAAAATCATGTTATGTTTAATAAAAAGAACGTGAGGCATTTATATTTGTGCCATAAAGCTAAAGCTAGGACACAAAGTGAAAACGTTCCCAGTTGAATTGAGCAGGTGACTCACGTGACGTCGCTTACTTTAATAGCCATGCGCAGATTTTCCCGTAATCTAGAATTTTTACATTAAACCAACGCTTTTTTTTTTTAGCAAAATATTTCGACATTTTTCAAAAGGCTCGAGCGCGCGCGTTTACAAGTTATCTATACGTTTTATACGTTTAGAGAATTGCCACTGAAACCTAATTAACTCCCCACAGACATGATTTATTTATTTTTACAAAAGTTTTTCTCGAATTCTGCCGAAACTGGAGCCCAACTAACTAACAGATGCCAACACGCGTGTAGTGACTGTACATTCACTCTTAAATCTGTGTATTCGGTGTGACGTTGCCAAAGTGTTTCTGTTTGTTTTTCCCTTTAAAAATCCGGAAATTCCTTTTTCGCGGAAAATACGTGGCTAAATCATTAAAACAAGTTTAAAACAAGCTTTTACCTGTGTGGTTCAGATCGACCCGCTTCGCTCGCGTTCAAACCGCAACTGAACTTGAAAACTTCCTGTGGAAACACCAGGTGTGTGTGATTACCGGCCAATCACGACGCTAATTAGCTGGGGAAACTGTTGCCACGTGACGTAGTGAATTTTAGCCAAAGAAAAGTCCTGAAAAGGCGGGGCTACGATATCTGTGTCTGTTGCTCTGAGGAATCTGCATATATGTGATAAAAATCTTATAAATATGCAAAAAAATATATATGTTGAGATAATTGCCACACAGATTTAACTTGCTTCACCCCATCATTTCTTTTCTTTCTTTTTTTTTCTTTTTCATTATATTTCATTATATTTTCATAATTTAGACTTCATTATATTTTCATTATATAAGCCATTATATTTTTTTCACATCTACACGTATTGTTTGTATATTTTGTCATTTGCATTTTTCTTGTGTTCTTGTATATTGTGTTATATTTAAACCGCTTCTTGTTGGATATTTTGGACCACAATTTAATATTGTAGTATTAATATTGGTTATTCCGTGTGTATATTTTACCGTTATCTCACTTTTCTTTTTGCACCAAACGGACTAGCAATACTAATTTAATTGTAGCCAGAGGTACAAGAGGTACTTGAGTAAATGTACTTTGTTACTTTACTTAAGTATGTTTTAGCTACTTGTACTGTATCAATATAAGCGACTTTTACTCTCTACTCCACTGCATTTCTGACTAAGTAACTGTACTTTTCACTCCACTACATTTGAATTGATACTTACCGTTACTCGTTACATTTTGATCGTGCGCGACAAACCATATAGTTGATTTTTATCTCAGTTTATTTTCTTGTGCGAACGAGATGATTTATCTATTTTTTTTTAACATTTTTGAAACATGGAAATGTTAAATTCCATTTCTGTATTAGAAAAAAACCCTCATAAATAGTTTTTTTCCCCCACTTTTCTTTGTTTTATTTTATCCTAAATTCAGTATGAGTAAAATACTTAAGTTGTTTTAAAATTGTATACTTTGCTACTTTGACAAGTATTTCAAGTATTTTTTTTAATAGTGGTGACTTTTTACTTGTATTGGAATAACTTATACAGCAAGTATCCGTAATCTTACTCAAGTATGGTTGTCTGGTACTTTTTACAACTTTCATTGTAACCCTGTGATACAAAGACAATAAAGGAATTCTATTCTATTCTAATGATTACTACAGTATATAGACGTGAAAAATAGTCACACAATTCAAATTAAAAAATTGTTTACAAAGAAGTTTTATAAGAGAATTGTGATCACGTCTGGTCAGTCAGACCTCCATTAAATCTAATATGTTTACCATTATCTAGTCTAATTTTTTTGTAGTAACAATTATTAATAACATGAACAAGTATTAAATCTTTTATAATTGAATATTGAAGTGTAAAATGTAAATAAATGTAAACTCAACACAAAATAAACACTTGTTTAAATACTGTAATATACCGTTTTGACTAAAGAAAACAATGGGTAAGCATGTCATAATAATTAAAAAAAGAAATAAGTCATTTTTTTAGGAAAAGAGACGTATTTGTATATTTGTCGGGCAAAAGTATGGCACTGATAATTAGTCTAGCTGAAAAGGCTGATCACACATTTTTAGCTAAAGGAACAAAAGTCCGACATATGGTCAGAGAGATTGCGAATAATTGAATTGCACTCTATTCTTTCTATACTTGCGTCATGATTTCAGCTTTGCAAAAAACTGTACACATAATACTGAATGGTTTTGAAGTGAAACTCAAAAAACCGGAAAAAATGGCAAAATAGGAAATACCGGAAAACCGGAAGTGCGATTAATGGCGTTAATAAAGTTTGACGCGATTAAACACATTTATTAATCGCGAGAGTTAACGCGTTAACTTTGATAGCCCATATATATAAGCTTTGAATCTACACAAACGACAATAAAATGAATTAGTCCTATTTTAGCCAATCACAACTTTCCTGTGACTCTTACTAATGTGCAAAGCGTTTTGTACGTGTAGAAAAGCAAACACAAAGAGCAGGTAATTCATGCAAATGTTTAGTTAAAATACAATCAAGCTAAAAAAGGAACCGTGATATGAAATATACCTTTGTTTTTCTTCTCATTCAGGGTTTCATGCAGTTATCATGTTATAAACCGTCGCTTCTGGCGCGTTAGAAAATTCCCCAGACACAGAAAGATTATCGATGATGATTTATCGCTATTATCGAGACCATCGCTGGAACACTGACCGGATGATATGCAATATAAAACTTTATTAAACGATTTTCTACAATATGTGTTTAGTGTTTTTTTTTTCTTCGTAAAAGTGCAACAGACGTATTTCTCCCTCCTTATAGTGTTTTTTTAATTCCCTATTTTTCCACAAAACTCAACGACGAGTGATTTTCTTTATAGTCTCCATGAAAATACGTATTTCCTCCGGGTAGAGGTTAGACTTTATTTTATTTATGCTGCTTATATAGATATATATATATATAAATCTGTGTATGTATGTATGTATGTGTATATATATATATGTGTGTATACACACACACACACACACTCTTTTAATTCATATTGTTTTCTTTCGTAGTGGACATACACATCACACTCTAACACAGAGAACAGAGAGAAGGGCACAAGTGGAACCGATGAGAACATGGACACCGACTCAACAACAGCAAACACACACACACACACACACACACACACACACACACACACACACACCGACTTACGTCATACATACACACACACACACACACATACTCCGTTATATAAAGCTAAACAATGAAGTATCATAACTGGAGTATAGTAAGTGGTAGTAATAATTGTCATAGCTTTAGCAGAAATATGACCACGAGAATAATCGGAACGACGACGTTATTATTTAAAAAGGCGAAAGGAATAATCCTCAGATATTTCTTTTTCTCCCCGCCCCCTCCCATCGTCAGCCACACCTTCCTCACGATCGGAAATCGAAGAGTCCACGCCCATTTTTTTTTCCCTTTAAACGTTTCCGCTGCGTCTTCCACACAGAACGACAACACAAGCTGTTATGTTTCATGCGGAGTGGTGGGATCGTCTCTGGGTCACACGAAATACTGCAAAGAGGAACATGGTGAAGCGGTGCGGACGCAGGTAGACACGCCCTCACAGACACGTCTCCAGGCTGTGCAGAGGGCTGGGCGGGGCCAGCGGGGT
>MU204235.1:6350848-6388348 GCA_017309775.1 Paedocypris sp. Pulau Singkep | reverse complement strand
TATTTTAGAAGAAGAAGAAGTAACCCTTTATTTGTCTCAACAAAGAGAAATGTACACCTCTCCTTTCTCGTTCCTGATGCGTCTGTTGAAGTCTTTGCCCTCCATACACAGGAACTCATCACCCGGGTGAATGATGCCACACTTGGCAGCGATGGCACGTGCAGTGTTGATGTTGTCGCCCGTCACCATGCGCACGGTTATTCCCGCTCGCTGGCACTTCCTGATGGCGTCCGGAACCTGAGGGGAATCAAAGGAACTGTTCTAGTGGCGCAGCATCAGTGAGATGAGAGCAGGCCACGGAGAAGATACCTCGGGTCGAACCGGGTCCTCGATGCCCACCACGGTGATGCAGGTGAGGTTGGAGACGATCTCAGCCTCGTTGTCCCAGTCGGGCACGGGCTCTGCTGGAAGCTCCCGGAAAGCCACGCAGATGGTTCGAAGACCATCGCAGGCCATGGGTTCTATCACCTTCTTCACCATTTCGTCCCTGTCCCGAGCCTTGAAAGCACGAGCCTCGCCGTCACGGGCCAGGATGAACGAGCATCTGGAACACACACAATTCACTTTCTCCTTCAGATGCTTTGAGGGACGATCTCCGCAAAACGCCTCCTGTTCTCCGTACTCCCACTTTGAGTCAGACCAGAAGAAGTGAGAAGAGTCGAGGGGGGAAAAGAACGAGCACTGAAGCCTGAAGGACATTTACTTTGCTCACAGTGCCGGATTAAAATAGTCTCTGAATTAAAGTTTAATTTATGAAGACAGAGTTTTTTTTTCTTTCTGCTCCATTAGACACTTTCCATGAATAGAAAGCAAATTAGGGCGTACAGAAATGAACGAACAGAAGCGTCTTAATTATTTGATTTTACTATATTATTTAATTTCATACATAAATTACCGGCTGAAATAAATTAAATATAAATTAGATTATTAGATTACTCTATTATTTAAGCTATTTTATTAGTTATACTAATTATACTATTATTACCATTTCACACATGAATTACAAGCTGAAAAAAATATATATAAATTGTATGTTTAGATAATTACAATATTAAATATAAAAGCTATAAATTGAGAGGCAATTGATGAAGTCAAACAAAAAAACACACGTTTGGTTTATCTATCGATTGACCAGTCCACCCATCAAATAAAGTGTCCAGACTCATTCACCCATCAACGTCTCACTTTTTCAGCAGGATCTCAGAAGCTCCTTTGCTGTAGAGGCGGAAGCTTCCGTCAGGCATCTGGATGACGGTGCTCATGGACTTGCGGACGGAGTTGAAGGTGTAGACCTTGTAGAGCTTCTCCTCTGGGATCTGCTCGCGCACGGCCTGGTAATCCCGCTTCAGGTCCAGCACCAGCCCCAGCAGGGCACACTCCGTCTTGTTGCCCACCTGCTTGGGCAGACCACCCTCCTTGTCGGCGGCCTGGAGGAACACGGAGAACTCTAGAACTGTGGCACGATTCACCCGCGAAGCAAGACTCACCAGGATCTTGGAGGTGTAGGCGCAGTTGAGCGCTATGGCGCAGGAGAGCAGCTCCAGGGTCTGGGGGTTGACCTGGTCTGGCGCGGGGATGTCGCGGTGGTGATGGTCCCCTACGTAGATCTGCACCACCGTCATGCGGTTGGTGGTGAGCGTGCCCGTCTTGTCCGAGCAGATAGCCGTGGCGTTCCCCATCGTCTCGCACGCGTCCAGATGCCGCACCAGGTTGTTGTCCTTCATCATTTTCTGAAGAAGAAGAAACAGATAGAAGACGGAAAACTAACAGTACTGTTGACACTTTCTGAAAGAGGAAGTTCAAGCACTTTTCAAGGCCCATGTTCAGGTTTTTCCAGCACCAGACAGTTATGTCTAAACTATGTCTAAACACAATCAAAATGAAACGATACCATTTTGGGGGAAAGTTTTGTGCTTTTGTGCTTGGCAAAAAAATGGTGGTAGAATTTGAGTAGACCTTACTTACGTTACAGGCACATTTTCTATCCTAACCATTTAAAGTAAGGAATTAGACATTCTTCTCCTTTTTTAGCAAAGTGTGTTTTAGTTTGTAAACGTTGTCATGTAAAAGTTGTAATGTTTTCCCACAGGACCTGCTCAGCTGTGGACACTGGAACAATAACGGTGCTGATGTTTCCCACTTTCTGCTCTTTTAATCAGACCTGGATCATAGTGATCACCACCTGTTAATTCACAAACTATTTATCTATATTTCTGTCTGTCAGTCTCTGAGTCTGTGAATCAAAAGCGAGAAACCAGACACCATGAGAACCGTCAAAGTTCTGATCTGGTCCCGAGGACGTGCACTTATCCGGATTCCACTGTAGAATTAAAATTTCAAGCATTTTCAAGCACTTCATTTAAAATTTAAGCATTTTCAAGCACTTCGATTAAAATTCCAGCATTTTCAAGGCCTGGAAAACACATGACTGAAATTCAAGCGTTCAAGCACGGGTAAGAACCCTGTATTGATGAGGAGGGACACACCTTTACAGAATAAGCCAGAGATATGGTGACAGCGAGCGGCAATCCTTCTGGTACGGCCACCACTAGAACCGTAACGCCGATGATGAAGAATTTGACAAAGTATTGGACGTAAATCGGCGTGCACTCCGTCAGCCAGGGGAGTTTCTGAATGACAAAGGTGTTGATCACGAAGTACAGCATCAGAATAATCACAGTGATGGCCGACATCACCAGACCTGAGGGAACAAACATTTAGGAATGAGTGCAAGTTTAACTTGGACCGATAAACGCGTCTGCATTGAAAAAATTTTTTTTCAAAACACTTGATGAATTCAAGAATGCACTTGTAATACATATTTTGATCACCAGGTGGCAGCAATTAGTCGCCACATGGCGTTTCCAGTGCAGTGACCACTAGGGGAGCTGCGGCAAATTTGAAAAAGGACACAAAAAAAGGTTGTTTTTTTTTTTTTTTTTCAGAAAAAAAAAATAGTTCTGGAAGTCTAGGAATAGTCTGGAATTTCTACACAAATTTCTATCTGACGGTTTGTCTGGTGGGTTATTTTATTGTGCCGTGGTAAAGGTTTGTGACTTAACCCTTACCTCATGCACTTTGCATGTCTGAAGTTACGTTTAAAATACTAAAAAAAAAAAAAAGTTTTCTTTCTTAGTTTTTTACGATATAGGTGTCACAGGGCCACGCCCTAAACCCTCATTGCCTGAGATGCTTAGTCCCGCCCCTGCTGAGCCTTAAACTCGGAGGTTAGCAAACAATCGAACAATCGAAACGGCTTTAAAAAAAACACATATTAATTAATATTTCTTAAAAGATTAAGTCAAAAATAAAAGAAAATAATGTCTATTGCACAAACTAGTGAGGCAAATTAGCGAAGTGAACCGTCACTGCCGGCAGCGTTAGACATGTCGAACCTGCTTTCCCAATCTGCACTGCCAGCTTGGTGAGTTTGCCCTGAAGAACCGATTTCTCCTTCTTGGGTATGTTGGTTTTCTTCTTCTCTTTCTCCTCCACTTCTCCACCTTCTGCACTCTTCAGGGGCTGCATCTCCATGGCAACCGCTTCATCCTGTTTCTTGGCTATGGTGATGTGAAGTGGCGAGAAAAAGTGCAGGTGACGAGTGAATAAAGATTATATGGAAATGACGTACATTTGAATAAATTCTCTAATTTATGCGCGGAAAAAACGTATCACAAATCAGCATCATCTCCGCAAAACTCCATTCTCAACAGTTTGCAATATTTGACGTACATCAGTAAATATATGCAATATTTAATTGTTTATATTTGAAGAAATATAAACAATTCTATAGTTGATGACATAGTGCATAGTGATGACGTAACATTTGAATTTTAGTTTTTTTTTTTTGCACGAAAAACGTATCTTAAATCTGCCACGTCTCCGCAAAAGTCAATTCTTCATTCCAAATTGCAACATTTGATGTGTATCTGTACATATTTGCAAAATGTAATTGTTTATATTTGATGAAATGTAAACAATTCTATAGTTGATGACTTAAAAAAAACACTTTTGGTGTGAAATAAAAGTCTGCAATTTAAATCAGTCTGTAAAGTCACCTTTGTTTTGGTTGTTCTCCAACGTTCCATCCTGTTTCCCTGTAAAATAAAGCGTTTAATCAGAAGAAATAACGTCGAGGCGGCGGACAGGAAAGAACAATAAAGAAAAGATAAAGCATGTAGGGATGATATCTGACAGATATGGATAGTTAAAGCAGGATGTCATCTCTCTGGTGTGAATGTCACCTACCGTTTACGATGTTTTGTTCTTTGGCTTCCACACTGGGGAACTGCGTGGATGATTTACTACTGACCTCTAATAAAATCATCGGAGACAGAGGATAGGACAAAAAAACAAAACAAAAAAAAAAGCGGTGGTATGTAAAGACAGAAAAACCATGCAAGTCCAAACCAAAAGCACAAAACTCAAACGGGTGAGCCACATCTCGAGTAGACTAGACGTGGCTTCTACGACGCCTCGTGTTCTCTAGATCACGCAGCGATGGGACGCTGACCTTTCTTGCTGTCCTTCTTCTCTTCCTCCACCTCTCCGGCTCCCAGGAGGGTGAAGATGATTCCGGTTTGCGAGTTCACGCCCACGGCAGTCACCAGCATCTTCCCTGACCCCTCCATCACATGAGTGCCTGTGAATAAATCATCAGTCGGAATATTTGAGTCCGTTTCCACAACGCTTCCCGAGTCAGACGCTTACAGTTACAGTACACATGCGGACTGCTGAGCCACGGATTATAATAACCCATGTGTTTTAACACCCCGAGTGATGACGTTTGATACCATCTAGTCATTAAAAGTCCCAATTTATTTAAAGTGTTTTAGGCGGACAAGTCTCCAACACAACCATGTGCAGAATTAATATAGAATGTGGCCCGTGAGAAAGACAAGACGGCAATGGATAGGAGAAAAAAACAAAACACAGAATTCTTGCGGAATTTTAATTTTGACAAAATCTCTTTTGGATTTTTTTTTTGTAATTACCTTTACACTCAGGTCCAGAGAAGCTGTTCTGACCAATTATGACCCAAAGGTGGAAATAAAAAAAAATACATTAAATTTGCTGATGTTATAGATGATATAGAAGATGAAAGAATTATGGGCGTATATAGTGTGTTTGAGGATCAATTTTTCATTGCCTCACTGTCCAGTGAACCGTATTGATCCATCATTAAACTCTAACCATTCATTTACAGAGAGACGTGATTCTTGCTTCCTCATTCACACATCAGTGTGAGTCTAAACGGATGGGAAAAAATAAAAAAAGACAAGTGTTTTTTTTCCTCTGGCGTTTCCTTCTGTTTCTGTGTGATTTAATTAAACCGGGCCAGATTGCTTCCTTCTTACCTAGTTAGCGAGAGAAAAACACTCGGAATTTCATTTGGAATAATATTTATTTAAAATATAATACAGCATAACATAATCACGTAATAACATTATAATATTAATAAAATATTTTAATTTTAAAATTATTACATTGTGACATGGGTAAGAAAAAACTTTTTTTTTTTTAAATGTATCAATTTGTTCAAGTTCTGAGCATTTGTAAGGCGCTTTTCACAGTTTAATCTGTCTCAAAGCGAATTAGTATATCTTTTTTAATGTATAAAAATGTCATTTTGCTGCAGGATTTCCACAGACTGGGCAGGAGCTTCACTGTTACTGGGATTAATGGTTTAGCGAACCAGCAGATCCTGATGTGCGTGATCATTAGGAAGGGACGGCAGATCTGGTCTCTGGAGTGTCTGAGACGGAATCTTCCTCCAGGAAACAGAGGAGGAGGAGGAGGAGGAGGAAGAGGAGGACACTGATTAACCCGTTTATCAGGCCTCGGGGACGGCCTCTCATTAAATCAGTCGATGAGATTTAGCCCCGAGCGCTAAAGTATTGACTAAATACTTTGCCCTCATGCTGTAATCAGGATAAATGCAGACAGATATGCAACACAACGGGAAAATCTATTTCCGTGACTCCAGACGTGACGCCATTCTCTTAAGTGTAGTGATTCTCCCCATTGGGATTTACCGCCTTTTCTCTTTGGATTGATAGAAAAGTTCATAAAAACAAGCTCAAGAAAAATAAATGTTTTTCCAAATAAGATCTTTGTATATATATCTTATATGTTCATAGTTAACTATGTAGTCAGATTTCTTAGACGTAGCAACTTTAGTAAACATTTAGAATATATAGCACTTATATTTTCGTTGACTAAATCTATACTGTAACTTAGTCGACTAAAACGCTGTGGTATTTAGTCGACTAGAATTAGACCAAAACTAAAAGAAATTAAGATGACTTAATTGGGACTAAACCTAAACTGAGTTTTAGTCAAAAGACTGGGACTAAAACTAAATTAAAAATCTTTGTCAAAATGAACACCGAGCCTCGGTGAAGTAGCAGATGGCGAGTATCTTGACGGATTCGGATGCTCCTGAATGACCAGAACTATTTATATAAGACATTCCTCACGACCCATATGTCCAGCACGCTCCACGCAAACATATGCCGGCTTATATAAGCTCTCCTCCCTACCTGACAGCAGCATGGGATCCTTGTCGATGGATTTGCGTACGTGATCAGACTCTCCGGTGAGGGAGCTTTCATCGATCTTCAGGTCGTTCCCTTGGAGGAGAACACCATCGGCGGGCAGGAGGTCACCTAGAAGAGCCCAGTGACAGATCCATTACACATTCAAGCTTCGGCTTTGTTCACTTTCCTTACAGTGATGAATAGTGTGTGTAATGTACCATATTTATGCAAATATAAGCACCCCCTGATTATTCAGGCACAAAATAAAAATTCGAAAAAAAAAATTTTTCTTTACATTTCTGGATAAATTGCGTTTATTTTGTGTTACTATGTAGTTGGGGTTGGCGGTAAACCAGTATTAATGTGAAAATTAATGTACATTTCTCATTGTTGGGACAAATAAAGGGTTTCTTCAACTAAAACCGCTATTGAGTTGTGCCACGAGTCACACATCCTTACATTTTATTTTTCTATACGTATATAAACAATGTAACAAAAAAATGTAGGACCGACACCCCCCAATATCGTAATATAATACCGATATCATCTGGGCACTAGAAAATATTTTGATTTGAAATTTCACTCATATCGCTCAATCCTACTATGTAGTAAATGATACTACAGTTTCTTTATTTTACAACTTTCCTCCTGACTTTAAATATGTAAAAATGGGCGCTTATAATCAGCAATTTCAAATATGTACATGAACATAAGCATCCCTTCTAAAGTTTGGAAATTCAAAATTTCCATTCGAGAAGCTTATATATGTGTAGTTACGGTAAATAGTAAAAGTATTTGGGTACATGACAAAAAAAAATATGTCTATCCATCAATCCATCCATCTAAAAACACTTAAATATCTTTCAGTGAATAAACGTTATTCACATATATCAACATAAATCCTTTTGCATTTTGTCAGCTTATGAAAACACACATAACTCCATTAATGAAGGATCAAACTGTCCAAGAGAATAAAGAAAAATAACATAAAATCGTAGTGGAAAGGCATTGTGGGAAATGTAGTTTTTGGTCAACACAGGCTCTTAATTTATGCTTTGGTATTTATTTTTAGACACTCAAAACCTTTTAGGCTCTCACGGGCCACATTAAATGACATGGCGGGCCACATTTGAGTTTGACACACGTGCTATAGATGAATCCATCATTTATCTCTATTATTAGACTCATCCAACCAGCCATGATTGATTCTCAAAGCATGATGTTCATTCCCCACACTGGATGCTTATCGAGCGCCACTGACCATATTTGACCTGGGCGATGTCTCCCACCACCATCTCGGCCACAGGGATCTGGATGACGGTGGCGTTGCGCACCACGGCGAAGCGCTGCTCCTGCTCGATGCGGCTCTGCAGGCCACGGAACTGCTTCTCCTTGCTCCAGTCGTTAAAGGCCGTGACCAGAACCACGCAGAACACGGAGAGCAGGATGGCGGCGCCCTCGATCCAGCCCGCCTCTGCCTCGCCCTCGTCCTCCGCACCGGCACTCACATTACCACAATCTGGGGGGAGAGAGAGAGAGAGAGAGAGAGAGAGAGAGGTCAAAATTAAAAGGTAGAAACATGTAGGAGTAGTCAGAGTTTGAGTATCTACTCGTGGTCTTTTGCATCCCTCTTTCAATCAATGCCTTCTATTCTTGTGTTTGTAGAACTGAATTCCAAAGCAAGCAAAGCAAATTATGAATATGTATATGAAAAGATAACTTTCAAATGTATCATATCACTGTAAATGTGTGTGTGTGTGTGTGTGTGTGTGTGTGTGTGTGTGTGTGTGTGTACTGTGTACGCAAAGTTTCCTGACTGAAATTTAAAAAAACAATAAATTTGAACAGCATCATCGCGTAGCTGTTTTTTCTTTTTTATCTGACTGATTTTGAACACAGATGAACAATGGACATTTTTCTTCATTAAAGACTCTTTTTATCCTAATTTCGCATAGCGACAAAATATGTGCGTTGGTCTTGGACTAAGAAAAGCACTACATAAACTTGAACTTAATAGTTAAAAGAGCCAATTAATAGTGTAATAAATATACTTGTACTAATAATTTTTTAAAAGTACACTTTTTTCATATTTTACTCACTTCTACGGTATTCTATTGTATTTTTATCTGGGAAATTTTGTATTTTTATTCATATTTTATCTATATATCTTTTGTTTTAATTGTCATTCTATTCTTTATCTTTTTATTGTATCTCCTCCATCCCTGTGTTTAAATGCTGGAACGATCAAAAACACATTTCACTACATGTTGTGTATAATATGTGACAAAAAAATTAAATTTGATTGCTTTGAATTTAAAACAGAAAACATCCATCCATCTTCCTCCGCATATCTCAACATCCCATATAACCCATCTCAAACATCCCATCACCGTTAGTTTCGCCGCCAGGAGGCTGGTAAAAAGACAGTCCCAGGGAAATGATGGCTGCAATTTCCAGGATGATGAGGGTGACGTCCTGCAGAGCCTCCCACACCAGCTGAAGGAAGGTCTTGGGCTTCTTGGGAGGAATAAAGTTCATGCCAAAAACTTGCCGGCGTTTCTCCAGGTCTGCGGGCTGATCAGACAGTCCTAAAAGAGCAGAAAATAAGCTTTCATTCAAACTGTATTCTTATGACTAAAAAACGCACCTTATGTTTAAACAACTAGTGCTGTCAAAGTTTACGCATGTGATTAATTTTAAGTGCTTAATCGCGTCAATAATTTTTAACGCCATTAATCACAGTAGTATTTTTTTTTTTACTTTTGGTTTAGCATGAAGCGTTAGATTCATACGGATTAGATAAACAGACAACACTGTATTTACTTACTTTTACTTACATTCTAGGCTTTATGTAGACATATGTTTCATGTTAGAGTGATAAGTATTTATTAAGTTTGTTTTCAGCTGAGGCAAAACACGTTTTAGTTTTATTATTATTGGCAATTATTTTTACAAAAAACACAACGTCCTGTTTTTATTTGGGTGTAACCTAGACGAATATCTACTTTAAACTATCAATTGATGGACAAAACTTAAATGTAAGATGAAAATTAACCTTTTATGTGTGTTTTATCTTGAAAAAGATGTGACTCAACCTCAGAGGGTTACAATGCATAAAAGACAATACATTGCAAATTGAACAAACGTTATACTAAATTATTTGACAGTATTTAAACGAGTGTTTATTTAGTGTTGAGTTTACATACATTTACATATCACACCTCAATATCCAATATCACAAGTCATTTAATCGCGATTAATGTGGTCAGGAAAGTGCGATGAAATTTGTTTTTTTTTAATTATCGTTTGACAGCCCTAGTTATAACCTATTATGCATGTCTTATTACTCCATTAATGAATCTCTATTTTTCAAAAACATTATTTTTGAACAACTAGCACATTTTTTAACATTTGTTAGGATTTGTAGTGCGCCTTATCGCTCGAAAAATACGGCAGTTATAATTAACCGTTTCATAAAGTCGCTGCTTAGAACAGAACAGCTTCTTTCGAACCTTGAGGAATCGGCGATGCTGATGTGAATGTGCACATTTATAACTCATCAGTGCCAACGGTTGTAATATTGTAACTTGGATGCCCATTAGTCATCACCCTCTTTTGTTAGCCGTGGATCCCTGACCTCTCAGTGCCACCGGACGGAGCGGAGCGAGGGCAGAGCGCAGATGGTTGAGTCCGTGTGTTTCGGATGCACCGCAGGGTGTGATCATTGGCAGGAAGAGCCGGGCAGACTGTCACGCTCTCCGCACCCTCGTCCTGCCAATCATCACCTGCTGCCCCTGGCAACCTCTCGTCTCCTGCGTGTAAAACTAATCCAGTTACTCTAATGGTTTGCAGAAAGTCATTCCCCTAACTCGCTCAGTCTCCGTTCACCACGGAATATGCAAATGCCGGCTATCGAGTCGACCAAGTTGATCTCCATCCGCAGAATTAAAAGAGCTCCGCGACACGGCCATTTTCGCAGCCTCTTGGTTTCGTGCCCGTGAGCAGCTCTTTTTATATCATTGTCACGCTTTCAAAGGAGAGATTTTTCAAAGAGCCGCATTAAAAGAGGGGGAAGAATCCACAATAAACCTCATCGTGGCTTGGAAATTGCGATGCAGGCGCACCGCATGAGTTGGTCTGAATGCCAGTGGTCAGAACAAGATGTGAATCAATGTGATTATCAGAGCGCAAAGTAGAATCTTCCACCCAAAATAGCAACAGTAATAAAAGATTTAGAGGAAATCATTCCGGCCGTCTACAGCTAGAACATCATCAGCCAAGGACGTGGGATTTGGGCTTTCAGAAGGGTCTAGAATGGTTTTCGAAGATCAGCTAGACTCTTCTAGAATGCTTTTATTTTTAAAAAGTATTGTTAAGCAATGTGCTTTGTGTATGAATCCATTTAAATATAAAAGTGAATATGAATTGAACTTTTTTTTATATTGAATGTGTGTATAATATATATACGAGATCTGTGTAAAAATGTAATATACCCCTTTTTTAGAACTTGAAATAATAATCATAAAGTGTGTGGGTGATTAGTTTCTATAATTATAGAAAATGCTTTGGAAGATTATTGACCGTTACAAGCAGTATAAATTGTCCTATAGGCGCACTAAAGTCTTCTCTAATTTACAAGTATATCAGAAATACTTTATAGACGCACGTCAAGAAAATCATTTGAGTGGTTGTAATCCTATTTAAGTCCATAAATCTTTTCCCTTTCACATTCTATACCAACATTACTTTTATGGAATGTTCCGTACGATCATAAACTGTGATTTTCAAAACTAAAAGGCCATAACTACTTCTGCAAAACGTTGATTTTCTGCAGCCAATGATCCGGACAGCAATTAAAAAGCTCTCGTTTATGCAAAAACATTGCGGCTAAAAGCTTTCGAGCCCATGTGGAATAATTACAAGGCAAAGAGCGACTTGTACTTTTCTGCCTTTGTGCAGATAAATAAAGTTTTATGGCCTGGAAGGAAACGGAGAAGATAAGAGCTGTGTGTAAGTGATCTTCAGCAGACAATGGAGACACACACTGCGAAAAATGAATTCTTGACAAGCCAAAAGATCTTGAAATAACACAATAAATCTTGTTTTTTTTTTTTTCAGACAAGATAAAATAACTAGCTTAGAATTAAGAGTAAAAGATTAATTTGCTTGTTTCAAGAAAATAGATCTCGCTTCAAACCGTCTTACCCAGTACAACTTTCTCACCCCATTGGCAGATGATTTCACTTGATTTAAGTCTTTTTTTCCTCAGTTTGTTTTTATTTTTTCATGTTTTTGCCGTGCACACACTACTCACCATCCGCCGGTGACGTTTTAAGCCTGTGACAGAGGGTTTCTGTATCAGAGAAGTTTTCCTGGATCTTCTGCAGGGCTTCGGCTCCTCTGAGCTCCATCAGTGTACACAAATCATCCAGGGTCACCCCAAAATCCCCCTCCGGGACCCCTCGGTCCATCCCCGGCTTCTTGGGGTGGAAATCCACAGTGCTATTGCCCAAATCCCCCATGTTGATTGTGGAAGACTGGCAGCTTTTTAGCTGATGCTGTAGGGTGTGATATGAGTAAGCGGGAAAATTCAATATCACTTGACTTCTTTAATCTTCCTCCCTATTTTCTAAGATGCTGTAGTACTCCATATTAAGGCAAGAACTGGCGAAATGTTTGGAGTTTCTAATCTAAGGTGTCCTTGTATTTCTCCCCATGAAGAAAAAGTCAAACAAGTGGAAAGCCGCCGTTCCAATCCATGACGACGTAGATCAAACGAAGAAAATGTCAGTGAAGCGTAAAGAATAAAGGTGCTCTAATGACACAATCGCATCGGAGAAAAACCTGCGGAATAAGAGGAATGACATTAAAACCATTAAAACCAATTCGCGTACACATATTCAATCACCTAATACTTTCTCCACTTTCTCTTTCTTTTTATAAGTACTTTCACGAGTACACATAAGTACATGCATGAACAACATACACACTAATTAATAAATTAGCTCAACAAGTGAATACGTGAGATTCATAACACAACGTGCTCCGTTTGTTAGCTTACGACACCGACCACGTGACATCTTGTCCCAAAGTTCTCCACAGTTTTTCAGCTCCACTTTGCGCTGATTTAGTGGCCATGTACCTATCACAGTTTGATGAGAGGAATATTCTATTCGGTCTGGAACATTCGAGGGCGGCATCTTGTGTCACAGGTGTGGGCAGAGGTCGAGTATTCATCGTGCACACCTACACGGAACGATTGTTTACGTAACACACGCACGACGAGCAGCATCACTTCTAAACGCCTTCGAGCGGATCTATCCTGGCGGGAAAGCGGCGCATTTGAGGCCGAACCTTGACCCGGCGTGTGCGCGGAATGGACTCGTCAGTACCGCCTCGAGACGCAAAAGCCGGGTGCGCATGCGCATCTCCGCACGAGCGCTTGCCCAATCCCACCGCAGAGCAGATTTACGAAGGCGACTGTACCAGCATCAGCCATCAGGCCTGCGATTTTTTTGGATGACATTATCCGCTCGAGGCTCCGCGCCTCCATTTCACCGCCGTGACTTCAAACTGGACATTTAAAACAATAATCCCCTCGTCTTCGCTCCAAAAGAGCCGACAAACGCCCGGCCAAGCAGGCGTCAGATGCGATGCTGGCCTTTCGTGGTAACCTTCAGGAATCAGATGTTCACCTTGGTCCACTGTACAGCTGCTCACGGCTTATGACAGCACATGTATGAGAATTACGCTTTTAATCATGGCTTTAGTGAGTGACGCCTAGGTAAAACAAACACATTACTGACGTTTGGTGCAGAATAATGATGACCGTTACTCTTGCTGGGAGGGATGAAAAAAAACATCGACCACCTTTGGATGGTCATCACACTATGTTCATTTAAACATAATGGCCAGATTTTAATCTGTCTCACTGTCTAGCCGTCTTTCTCATTCAGAATAGTGTTATTGTCGCCCGTTAATAGTTAATGATCATTATTCGTTTTGTAATGTCAAATCACTGATTAAATAAAAAGTGCTATCGGGGAACATCGTGTCCTTATTATTATTATTTTTTTAGTAAAAAGTAAAAAATATTACTTAGTAAAGTGTAATTAGGTTTTTTTAACCAGGACACATAGATTTCCTTGACATTGTATGAATTCATCGGTTTTAATATTGAAATTCGTCTCGATATATTTGATATCAAAACAATTCTACAGACGAGAACGCGTTTTAAGAGATCATAACTCTAACGTTCTAGTGTCGGATTTTAGGCAGACCGACTAAGTCTATAAATACCCCGCTGACACTTGTGAACATTAGTGAAAAAACATGTGAACTTACCGCGCAGGCCATACTCCAAGGACATTTGGTTTTTGAGTCGAAAGAATGACGAAAAACGGAATGGTTTATCCCCAAATCATAGCCGTCACGGAGAGCGCGAAATGAAAGTCACATCATTTGACCTTTACGCTATTCCACATGCAGATGATGCGCAACGGTGCAGAACAGAAATCAAACGAAGGGAGCAGGAGGCAGCAGCAGACGCTGGTGAGCACTTCATCTTATGCGGAAGAAAAGCCGAATGATGCAGATGAGATTGTACCATGTCCGCATTAATTCATCGCTCGGAAACGGCGTGTGGTGCTGGAGGAACGTACAGGAGAGGTCGTTTGGTCACATCGTTGCTGTTGGTTTGGTCGCTGTTGGTTGACTAAAGGGATGTGCATCTACACGCGGATGATGCCCGTTTGACGCGCATCTCTCGGTGATGGAGGCAGCGGCAGCATCAGCAGCATCAGCATCAGCAGCATCCAGAGCAGAGCTGGAGGACGGGAGATGGGGGAGGGGCAGATGAATAACCGTCGCGCTCCGGGCTTCTCTCTCTCTCTCTTCCCTCCCTCCCTCCGCAATCTTCCCTTTCCTGGTGCGAATGGAACCTACTATGACAAAGGCTTGGCGTTTTAATATTCATTACGAGCTGACGCTGATGCAACGTCAGTTTACACAATGAATATTCACGAGCAAAAACGAGTTGTCACGAGAACTTAACGTTATCTACTACATATTCAAGTGAGGTGGAATCGTGATTGGACGGTTGGCGAGTGACGTCAGGAGCATTTCATATTAACCGTGAGAAATACTATATATATATATATATATATAGTATAATATAGTATACTATAATATAGTACATCAATTCGAATACAATTCGAATAATTGGAACACATTGATATATTAAGGTTACATTTTATACATTATATAGAGTATGTAATAAATGCAGGGCAGGTATAACACGTTAAACATTAGATAATCAGAATTAAAAGGACAAAAGAATAAACACGATTTAAATTTGCACTTTGTGAATTATTTGACTGAGATCTAAGCGTAAAACAGTTGTAAAGATAATGCCCATGCAGTCAATTGCCGGTGGCTCTATAAATAAAACATGCATTAGAAGAAGAGAACAAGCCTCTGCTCAATAAATACTCATTTCAATTTCAAAGTATCATCGTGTTCGGTTTGATTTAATTAAGGCATAAAGCCGCTACCCCATATTTACACACACAATACACAGACACTCGTTTGATGTCAAATAAATTGTTTCTTAATTTATTCTCTTTGGGTGCATTATTTTAGTAGTCTATCAGATCTGTTTAATGTCGTATTAAATGCACACGCGAATGGACAGCGGTTTGACTTCAGAATTAATAAAAAAAAAACAAGTTTATACCAAACAAGTGTTTAAACTCGTTTTAGAATTTCATATTTACAATACAATTTATGGTCAAAATATATTTTTACCATTGTAAAATACACTTGTGATTTTTTGCGTTTATTATATTTTTATATAATTGTGTTTTTATATAATAAACGGTTTGTGACTTCGGGAGTTTTTACAAGCCAATAAAAGACGTTGATAACCCGATGACACAGAGTTCTGCGTACACCCTGTTCTCCCTTTTTTCTTCTTGTACCCAAAATGAATTCTGAAATAATGACGACCTCAAGTGGTGGTATTTGGTAGTTCCTCAAATGTCGATACTTTGGATACGATCACTTTATTTTAAATTACTGCTCTTTGAAACGATGCGCAGATTGTCCATTTGCGTAAACAACGTTCTCTGGATGTACAAATGTTCAAAGACAAAATGTGTCGTCGCATGCAGTTGTGTGAGTCAGCCGGGTGTTCTAAAACCTTAAAACGCATTTTAACGCGCATGCGCATATCGATCGCGCTGTAGGGCGCTCTCCCGTGTAGGAAAATATTTTTAGAACACAGGCTTACCGGTGGGTTCCCGCAATCAGGTTGAATAAGCTCTCAGAGGAAGTACAATCCAGGGTCAAAGTTCAGCTTCAGCCTGCTTTCTTTCCCAACAGCACTCGGAGAGCCCGTCCGTCCACATCAGGAGTGGAGTACAAGCCACTGTTCTTCTGGACACCAGTGAGTGAGTGAGATTCTGGTGTAAACGTCGGTTTAGTAGCCTAACGTAAAGTATGCAAACTGAACCTGTGAGGTTTTTGCGAACTTAACCGAGACGTGCGTACTTAGACTGGAACACCCCCGATTGTCGAAGAAACCAACCACAAAACCATCTAAAAAGGTCAGTTTATGTACGGAAATTTTTCAAGAACTTCCCTGGATTGCCCAGGTTTGGAAGTTTTTCACGTTTGGTTGTGGTGGTGTAAAAACAAATGAACGTAAATGTCTAAGAAACGTGCGAAAATGCTTCACATGTAGGCTTGATTTTTTTTAATTTTTTTGATGGGTTTCCGTTTGAAACTATTTTTTGCTTCACCAGCCAATCAGAGTAAGGGCCGCCCCCACGTGAAGCTAGTGCCAGAAGTCCGAACGAAAAACTACAGGAAACTAACGAAAACATCTGAAGTGGAAAAAAAAAACTAAAGTTTCAAACAAAAATGTGAAGATTGCTAGCGAAAAAGGTAAATGTGAAGCATTTTCGTTCATGTCTTAGAAATGTACGTTTGATATTTTTTACACCGATTCCACAGTGACGCTCAGTTTTTGGTTCTGAGACGAGAAGTTAATCTCAAACAATTGAATTCCAGTAGACTTGGTAGAAGGTTCTTGGATCACTTCAAAGTTCTCACAAATCTTTTCGTTAGCTTTTCAAACGCCGTTCCCCGTGCTTAGTCTCTCGTACCTGGAGCTGACGCTTTGTTGAACTTTGAGATGATTCCACAGCGCTGAGACTCGTTGAGCTTGGTTTCTTCCACAATTGGTCATGTTCAATCTTAAGTATGGACCTCTTGGTCAAGCCATTTTCTCTATTTTCTACAGCACAGTAGCCGACATTATAAAAAGTTCTTGAACACATTCTGTAGCTCATTTTCTCCTCCATACGTCTACAGACAATGCAGCACATCTTCAGCAGATCCCCTGTGCAGATCTTCCTCCTCTCCATCCATCTGTGGAGCTTCCCAGCAGGACTTTGGGCGGGACGGATCCTGGTGTACCCTGTAGATGGAAGCCACTGGCTCAACATGAACATTTTGCTGCGAGAGCTTCATGGGCGAGGCCACGACATGACCGTGATCCGTTCCTCCAACAGCTGGTACATCCCTGAAGCCAGCACACACTACACGTCCATCACGGTCCGCACCGAGCACGTCAGCAGTCTGGAGGACCCGGAGCACATGGCCTCCTTCCTCAAACGGAACATTGACATTCAAAGAGGCAAAGGCTCCGTTTGGGCGTTCCTGGCCTTGCAGAAAGAAGTCCTGGCTCTTTTAGAAGAATCCCACAGGTCTGCTGCTCTGGTCGTGAGGAGCATTCTGGAAGACAAACCTCTGGTGAAGCTCCTCCAAGACTCCAGCTATGACTTGATGCTGACAGACCCTGGCTTTGCCGGAGGAGTTGTGCTTGGCGCGTACCTGGCTCTTCCCATGGTCTTCAACGTCCGCTGGATAACCAACGCCGACGGACACTTTGCGATCGCTCCGTCGCCTCTCTCCTACGTCCCGACCATTGGATCCAGGGTTCCAGACACAATGACCTTTGCGAATAAGCTGAAGAACCTCCTTCACTATGGAATCGGCCAGTACATAGATCACGTTCTCACCAGGCCTCTGTATCAGGACGTGGTGAGTGAATACATTGACCCGGACGCCAACATCTACTCTCTAATCCAAGGAGCTGACCTGTGGCTGATGCGGGTGGACTTTGTCTTCGAGTTCCCCCGTCCCACAATGCCCAATGTGGTCTACATGGGTGGGTTTCAGTGCAGACCTTCCAAGCCTCTGCCGGCGGACCTTGAGAGCTTCGTGGAGAGCTCTGGAGAGCACGGGGTGGTGGTGATGTCTCTCGGAACGCTCCTGGGCAGTTTGGTTCCTGACCTCAGCGAGATCGTGGCTTCTGCTTTCGCTCGTTTGCCGCAGAAGGTGATCTGGAGGCACGTCGGAGAGAAACCGGCAAGTTTGGGCAACAACACGCGGATCGTGGACTGGCTCCCTCAGAACGACCTTCTCGGACACGCCAAGACCAAGCTCTTCGTCACGCACGGAGGGACCAACGGAATTTACGAGGCCATCTATCATGGCGTCCCGATGCTTGGACTCCCGCTCATTTTCGATCAGTTCGACAACATGGTTCGTCTTGAAGCCAGAGGAGTTGCCAAAGTTCTAGACGTCACCAGCCTGGACGTCGATGCCCTGACACGAGCACTGCTGGACATCCTGGATGAACGTCAGCCGTATGGGAGGAACATGAGGAAAATGTCTGACCTGCATCATGACACGCCCATCAAGCCCATGGACAGCGCCATCTTCTGGCTGGAGTTCGTCATGAGGCATAAAGGTGCGGGACACTTGCGCTCCCCGTCCTACAAGCTCCCCTGGTACTCCTACCACAACCTGGACGTGCTCGTGTTCCTTTTGGGTCTGTTTGTTGTCGTCGGTCTGTTTTTGGCTTTTAGTGGTAGAGCTTTCCTCAGATTGCTTGTTAGAAAAAGAAAAGTGAAGAAACAGTGAACGTGCTGAAAATGTGACGGAATAAGAAAAACGTGTTTTGAAGATCTGAGGGAAATTTGTGCTTTTGTCTTTTCTCACACAAACATCACTCTCTTCAAAACTGCTTTTTTTATTGGGTCCATTTTTGGGTCCCGGTACATATGTATATATAGGTTACATAAATGTATATATAGGTTACATTTCTTTCTTTTATACTTCTTTAAACTATTTAAATCATAATACTCTTTGGATTCTACTGTAAAATTCTACTTTAAAGTTGCACTGCTGCTGCAACGGTGAAATTCCCCCCTCGTTGGGACAAATGAAGGACTTTTAATTCAATTCAAATGACAATGATTACCAAATAGTTGGTATTGACAAGAATTTTTATACGTTCATAAATTAAAGTTATTTAAAAAGAAGAGTGGGGGGGGGGTCGAACAATGTTCACGCCTTTGCAGCAAATATGATATAAAGTGTTTTTTTTTACGAACTCTATTAGATAATTGTGAGGCTCTACTTAATTTTTATGAAATTCTACTAAAATGCAACCAATCTATTACTACGCTTTATATTAAGTTTAAAATAAAGACACAATATGATAAATAAAATAAATAAACTAAACAATTAAATTATGCTTAATTTGACTAATGCAACACTTGGAAATTATACTAAATATTGTGGGGAAAAAAAAAAAGTGCGAAAGACTGCTTTGACTTGTTTTATTGATTTGTACAGACATTGAGTGATCCAACTGTCATTTTTGCACGTATATTCCACTTAACAACCACCGGCAGGTCAGAAAAGAACCAAACAAACAAACAAAAACAAAGTATTGATTAACCCATAACGTGACAGAGGCTGCGACATCATCTACCTTTCGGAATGGTGAACTATTATATCGGCGTACGATGGGTGAAATACTCGAGAGTAAAAAATAAAGTGCGGCGTCTTTGTCCTACTGTGTGACTGGGAGGAATGGCAGTCCCGTTCCCTTAACAAGGCGGAAAAGAGCTTCGCCACGGCGAGACAGTTCACTGGGCCAAACTCGGGGGATCCGTGTCATATACATGCAAGATATAAAGACAAACACGTGAACACAATCGTTAGAACATGTAACCTATATAATAGATACCAGTCTGTGACTCTGCTCGGTTCCGTTAGGAAAACATTACAAAAAAATGCTTCTCGTCCTTCCGCACCAACCACATTAACAGCTTCTCTAAACGTCCGTTCCTCTCTCACCCGTCAATCGCCTGCCGGATGGAAAGAGAGAATAAGAAAGGGATGAATGTCAGGGGGAACAGCTTTGGTATTTCGAAAATTGCACGGAAAAACTAAAAAAAATGCAAAAAAAAAAAACGAAAAAAGCAAAGTCGGGCCTTTCGTTCGCCATGTTGGCGCTTGTCCCGCCCCCCGCCCCGCCCCCCGCATTGGCACGTTTCAGTGTTTTGCGTGTTGTCGTTTATCGTCACCATTTCACACAGGAAACTACAGGGACACGTTTGCTTCCGTCGAACGACAAAAGCATCGTAGCACACGACTACAAACCAAACCCCAGTGAGTAGAAATGTGCTGCACAACTGCGATCGCTGCGATTCGAAACCAAAAGTGACGAAAGAGTGTGAAGAACCGTCTGGGTAAACGAGAGCGTCCGTCGCTTCGTCTCGAACGTTCTTCGGCGATGGAACGGAAGGTAAACAACAGCAGCGTGTCCGCGGCCCGCGACGTCTCAAGGCAAATCTGTGTGAAACTTCTCCGTTGATCTTCCAGGCCGACTGGTTTCCTGGAGCGGGGCGTAAACTTGTGTTGGGAGGGAGAAAAAAAAACACACAGAAAAAAAAAAACACAAAAAAAGAAAGAAAAAAAAAACGAACTCACACGAGCCTAAAAAGCGCTAGTGTTTCTACGCAGCGAAAAGAAACTAAACGCCGCCTTCATCCGAGACCTCTCCCTTCACATTTTATTTCCGCAACTTGAGATACTCAAAATAAAAGAGAAATAACACAACTGTCCGGAGGAACCCTGGCCTTCACCCGCTCGCTAGTGTCCGCATCTTCCACTCACCCTCCACTAGGACAACGCCCCGTCTCTACTTCCTGTCCCTGCTCCGGCTCCGCCCGCCACCAGGTTCCTCAGCAGCTTCCTCCTGCCCGCCTGGTAGTCTTCCTCGTCCACGTTGACCAGCAGCTTGATGGCCTCGTGTCCCACCGCCTGCTTGAGCGAGTCCGTGATGAAGACGCCCTTCAGCGCCTCCAGCAGCGAGCCGTTGATGTAGTCCCGCCAGAAGGCGTCCAGGTAGGTCAGCTCCGAGAACTTGATGTCGCAGATGATGGAGCCCAGGTCACGTGACTTCAGGATGGTGTTGGCCTGGTTGAAGCGCTCAAACTGCCTCTCGAGCGCCTCCTGCTTGTTGGAGAAGACGTTTCCGTGGAGAGCCGAGTCGTGCTGGCAGTATTCCGCACGCACCCTCAGCCGGATGTCTGACGGGGATAAAAGGACAGCGGTCAAAATCAGTCAGAGTTCAGTTGTGAGGCGCTTATCACAGTTTGTTTGATTTTTTTACGCCATCTTAGCTTCAATTAATAATTATTAATGGCAACATGGTTGAAGTAAAGCAAAAAAACTTCTAAAACTTTAGAAAGCAAAACATCTCTAGAACAGCTGATAAATAGCACAACTTTTCAAAATGACTTCAACAAATTAGATACACTCTTTCATGTTGATTTCTGTTACAAATTGTAAAATCTTTAAAATCTCTAATATCACACAATCGATCCCAGTTAATTAAAATATGCTTTACAGTCAAAATATTCCCGCATCGATCACAACATGGTTTTTCTTAATCCAATAATAAATATGAATGAGTGCGTCTGGAGTGTCCTATTCTACATCTGATAAAAACAACTTGATCCTTTCTGTTATCAAAAGCATAGTTGAATCTGTTGTTTACAATTGGGTTCACTTCAAAAAGCTTGTTATTTCTGCATTCATTCCATTCACACTGCCATATATATTTATATATATATATATATATATATATATATATATATATATATATATATATATATATATATATATATATATATATATATATATATATATATATATATATATATACATATTATTTTTTTCTGACTTGATGTCCGATACCGGAATCTGGCACTCTGTAATTTCCATGTAATGAGCGTTCTTTGGTGCTCTCCCTTTACACAATTAAAACGGTCTCAGAGTGCATATATTCTATTTATACTACCATGTATATGTTATCTTATTCAATGTGTTTATTTTCTTACATTTTTATTTTGTGTGTTCTTATCCTAATGTTGCACCAAACAGAGTAGTGTTCTTAATTTCATTGTAACCATGTGATGCACTGACAATGTAAATGTAAAACAACTAAATATGACAGAAAACAGGCTTATTAAAACACTTATTTAAATGAGCTTGTGTGAGAACTGTCAGTCGTGCAAAGATCGCACAATCACGCAAGACGATATTCTGTATCAGCTCTATATTTTGATGATTTCCACATAACGCTTAGTATTAAACGGTAAAGAAAATTGACAACAATATTTATTGTGGAAAATTTGATTTTCATCTGTGCAGTAATTTTCACAGCACTACAAGAACATTTCTGTGTGTGTGTGTGTGTGTGTGTGTGTGTGTGTTCAAAACAGGGAATTGCCAACAACACACTCACAGTAGGGATGCACCGATACCAAGAATCAGCCTCGAGAACACATTTTCTAAAGTACGCGTACTTGTTTGACCGGAAGTTCCGCGTTCGGTGAAATGTTTGAGCGGCGTATAAAGAGTTGATCACAGGTGCGCACGAGTGCCCCGCCCCCCAAGCTGTGCTCCACCCCCCAAACTGTGCTCCGCAAAATTGTCTAGAGGCTCATGTAGCGTGTTCAACGCAAGCACCTAAACATCACAACACAACAACGAGTACAACACTTCTAAACCAACACAACTCACGCCGCAGCAAGAGAGAAAATGTTGTTAGTTTATTCAAACTTTGTGCACTAAATAGCTAAGATTTTAAATTCATTTCTCTTGATCTCTCCAAAACAACAGATTTTACAACAAACGTTTTAACAAAAATATTAAGTTGCATTGTCACCATTTAAATTCTCTATGATTATTTTTTCTGCAATGTTCTTGCGCACAACATGCTTTTCATTTTTCTTTACCTTTTAAAATGTATTTTAAATAAATGTTCTTAATTACATTTTAATTACAAAATTACATTTTTTTTTATTATTTGACTAAAGCAGTTACCTATAAATTTAAATCATGTTTAATGAAGTACTCCGTATCGGTGAGTAAAGAAATGAAGGTACTCGTTTTCCAAAAAAGCGTTATTGGTGCATCCCTAATTCACAGCATCACTTGAACAGATCATGGAGTCAAAGATAACGGTGGTTAGTTATGCCACAGCTACAATGACGCAGGACGATCTCCAGCTCACCGCAGGTCTGTTTTTCTCTGCAGTCTGCCGTCGTGTGCGAGCGCTTCCTCTTCTTGCTCAGTTCGGGCGGGGTGGGCTTGGCCCGGGGTGGGCACACCTGAGGACCTGATGGTGGGCAGGAGATCAGCGGCTGAGGTCCTACAAGAAAGATAAATGAGGGTTGGAGAAACTGATCCAGGAAAAAAAAACATTTTGAAAATATTGATTAAAAAAACGTATTAAATTGATATAAGTTTATGTAAGAGGTGATGTTGCTCATGTGTCGATAGTCATTAAATAGACTTGATAAAGTTGAGTATCAATTAAAATTTTATTTCTTACATTTGTTTTTGAGTATCAGTTAAAATTTTATTTCTTACATTTTTGTTCACTCTGACTCACTTCGAGCATCAGATTAAAATAAACAACAGTCAACAAGCCTTCTCATTGGTGGAGATGACGGTGGTGAACAATGTTTGAGGTGATTGTCAATATGGCGCACTAGGGGCCATAGGGCAATTGTGCTCTATAAACCATCCAGTAAAATGTTTTTGGGGAGAAAAAAAAAAAAAACCAAACACAGGTAACACGCAAACGCCACACACTTCGACAAACTCACGTCCTTTAGGATTCACACACTCTCATCTAACAAATAAAAACCTCAATAATGCCAAGCGTGAATCCAGATTCGAGATCAATTGAAACAAACTTTTTTTTTAATTTATACAATCAATTTAATTAAACTTGAGCGCTTCAAGCATGCATTCTAAATCAAAATGTCGTGAAATGTCTGCAATGTGGGAATGACGTTTGACTCATTACATTTCTCTCCTATAGTGCATGATTTAAACCAGAGCTTGTCTTGCGATAACATACACGGGAAGTAGAGCTGCACGATTCTGGGTAAAATGACAATCACCATTTTTCAAGGATAAAGATCACGATTCTTTTTACAATTCTTTCTGAATATGTTATTATTTTAAATATTCAATATATTCTCTATATACCCCCTATTATATATTACCCTATGTAAATCACAATATACCCTGAAAATCAGGTTGTCGAACGACAATATAATCACACATATTACTGCTCCGAGTTAGTGTCTGATCAGATGGTTTAAATGCAGAGAAAAAAAATGTCCCCATGATGGACCAATAAAGGTTGAATTATTATTATTATTATTATTATTATTATTATGAATACTTTAAATTTAAATAAATGGAACAAAAAAAAATCACCATTAAAGTTAAAAATAAACATTCCAAGGTACAGTATTATGTACAGTTGAGGACAAAATGATTAGCTGTTTAAAAGCACTTTTGAGACACTTTTCAAACAATGATTATTTTGTAGGCTAATAATTCTTAGTAATAATTCTAAATAATAATTTAGTAAAATCTAATAATTCTGTCCTCAGCTGTAGATGTTTGCTGTATGTGGTTTGCTGAGTGTCGTCTTCTGGTTTCAAACCACAGTAAACACACACAGACACACACACACACTCCAGAATAAAATCCTTTTCCAGGCAAACCATCTTTCCTTTTAGAATTGTAAAATAAGTGAGGCAAATTATTGCACATAGTTAAGTCTCGCTTGATGCGCACTGACCAGATTTGACAGAAACAGCTGGTCGAAGTTTGGCAGAATCGTATAAATGCTGAATTAAGATCGTGAAGGGGTAGAATCAAGATCGCCATCATTTAACGATTAATCGTGCAGCTCTAACAGAAAATACGACGCAACTCAGGACGTCCTGACCGCAGAGAAGCAGCAGCACACCTGATCTCCTGTGAGAAGCTCCAGGCTGAGCATCACCAGCTCCTCTGGGAGAAATGTACCGCACTGACGTCTCCTCCAGGTACTTGTCCACTGGGTCCGGGCACACTGCAAAACACATCAGACGGGCATCAGACGCGACCCGACCACTGGCGCGGTGACCAGGGCAAACCTGTCTGCCTCTTGCGCAGGGTGACGTAGGGCAGCAGGTCGTGGCGAGTGATGATGCGGAGGAGCTGGAGAACGTGCCGGAAGTTGGTCTCGTCGCATCGCCCTTGCCTCTCCAGCGCCAGCAGGAAGTCCCGCCCGCTGCGTATCCCGCCCCGCTCGTACTCGTCGATCACGTCCACGAAGAGGAAGGACAGCACTCGCACGTCCCGATGCGTCAGCTGGGCGCCCACGATATCAAACATGCGGTGGAGCGAGTAGAGCCCGTAATCGTCGTCCACCGCCTCCTCCGGCCACGGCTCCACCCGACCGGACGCAGACCTCCGAGAGGGCGCCGGAGCCAATCGGCTCAGAGAGAGGGCGTGTGCGGAGGCGGAGGAGGAGGCGGCCACCCAGCCCCTCCGAGGAGACGAGAAGCCGGAGCGGGAGGAGGAGTCTATGGGGGAGCGGGGGCTGTGTGGCCTGCCCTGGCTGGAGGAAGAGTTCTGTGGTGACAGGAGGGCGGGGTTGGCGTTCCCATGCTGCTGTGAGCTCATCACTCCTCGCTGGGCGGGCGACAGGACGCGGGGGGTGAGGGAGGCCCGGTCAGCAGGGTGAAACGGTGTCAACACGCTCGGCCCACAACTCCAGCTTCACTCTAGACGGGGGGAGAGAGAGGGGAAACGAGAGAGATTCAGAGAACATGGCTCATGAGCCCAATTGATTTCATTATTTGTAGTAGGGCTGCACGATATATCGAAGAAATATCGTTATCGCGATAATAGGATGTGCCATATCCGTATCACACACAGTTAAAAATATGGCAAAGTTAATTGAGCTAGCGGATCAATGTCAAAGTGGTTTATTTGCAATAAACAAACATGGCTGGATAGGTTTAAAAAAAATATCCGACATAAAACTATTTAGTGTTATTTATTTCATTAAAAAAAAAAAAGGCAAGGCAAGAACATTGTTTAAAAGATGCTCATTTCAGGACAGTGTAATTGTAAGGTAATTGTACGGTTATAAGGCCGGAACACCTTGTTTAATATTTTTCATTATTAGTACTTAAAAGCAGGAAAGGCAAGGACACATTTTGTTTAAAAGATGCTCTTGTTGATGTTGATCTTGATGATTGTATGTTTATACTGTATGTGAATAAACGGTAATGTTTGAGAGCAATATATATCTGCTGAGGTTTTTAAGTCTTAATGTTTGCCTCCTACTAGACAGTTTTTATCCCAAATTAAGCTAAATATGATTAAAACCATATTGCCTGTTTAATTTAGTATCATTTTAGTCACCAGTAGTTTTGCCTGTTTATTTTAGTATCATTTTGGTCATCAGTAGTTTTACTTTTTAGATCGTTTTGTTTTGTTTTTTATGGGAATGTTGTATTGCAAGTAATATTGTTATGGCAATATTCAACAGCAATATCGCATTTTTTCAATATCGTGCAGCCGTAATTTGTATACCATATATTTTCCAATAGTAGGCGGAGCTTTTGTTCAAAACATTATTCAGACGGCCAGGTGAGACCTGAGTCTAATGAGACAGGCTCTTATAAAAAAAAATACATTTTATTTTTTTAATATTGAATTTTGTTGAATTATTGATAAAATGTATAATATTAAAATTAAATATTATATTATTACAGGGGTGGGCAAACTACAACCCAGGGGCCACATAAATGTTAGAACCCAATGTGGCCCACGAATCAAAAAGTTTGCCCATTTCTATATTAATAGATTATAAATGATATTCTATAGAACAACAAGTGATTGCATCAAGCCCAGGCTACTATTAGAGACGTTGCATTGCTCCCCACGCGTTCACGCCAGGCGTTTATTGGAAACCGGCGTCTAAAAGTGACAGGCCACTAATCGAAAATATACGCTGTATATTGTACGGTAATATGGTGTTATTTTGCTTCTTTTATTTCTCTTCTGTTTTTCTGTCTTCGTTAAGCAAGTGTAACCTGAAAAGCAATTTCCCCCTGGCCTTAATAAAGTTTTTTAGAATTGAATTGTCCAGACAAATCGAGACGCAACTCATGCGAGTCATGATACACAGAATAAAAAAAAGACTTAGACATGGCATTCCTAAACAATTAAATAGGAAATAACATCAGGTAGAGATTAAAGTAAAATACACACTCATATGTAAATCTATACTGAACAAAACAAATCATGTTAACTAGTCAGCCTGAACACACTCATAAAAACACAAACAAGGGCAAAACCTGGAATCAACTTGGACAAATATAATCCTCAGCTACACACTCGATTATTAGTGGAGATGTCAGTGACAGTTACACCTCGTGAACACAAACAGAACCGAATGAAATGCTAACGTGTTACATACCAGCTTGTAACACCGACCTACTTAGTGGAGCAACTAACTAACTAGGTTAGTGGTTGTACAAGCTCGTTCGGTTCCTGTAACCAACCTCCACATCACCACTGCCCCAACAACATCACAATTTCCATGACGAATTAATGGCGTTTTAATACCAGACATCCAGGGACGCGCAGACAGACACGAAGTCTTCTCAGGAACGCCTGTGGACAGCTGTGTGCTAGCCTGATGCTAAGCTTCCCCAAGCAGCTTAAAACACCCTTATTCCCAAATTTAACTTGCTTGGGGAGTCAGTGGGTCACAAACAGAACCTCGAGCGTCTGCGTGTTATCAGAGAAGTGACAAGGATGGCGTGCGCTGATAACACGTTAGCTTAGCTGCTTGCTAACGTCAAAAGCGTGTAGCACCTCAGAATGCTCACAGCTGCTTTACCTTCTCACTTTCATGAATCTCCTTTCCGACACGGCGACCACAGGCGGGAAGTGTGTTCGGAAGCGCGGACTGGTCCTCACACATGGGAGAGGCTGGTGGCCGGGGACAGTTTAAACGCTTTGGTGAAGCTCGGTGAAGAGCCGTAGGGACATCCGGGACATGCGCGAGCGTGGGGCAACATCCGGGAACGAAGGAAACGCGTCTTTATCGACCAGACAATGAGCGCGAGCGAAAGTTTCAAACGTGTCTTCTGTCGTTTTTTTTTTTGTTTGTTTTTTTGTTTTGTTTTGTAACTAGTTTTATAAAGTAATGTCATGTTATTTATTCGTTTGAATTTATAAAATTTTGTTCGATTGAATGATATTTCTATCCCAAACAATAACTTCGCTGTTCTTCAAGTCAAAATAAAAAAGGTAGAACAATTTTATGTTGTTTTATTTTATTTAATGTGTTGGTTACAGGTTTGTTTTGTAGTAAACATTTCTTCTAATTCTTCCAGTATCAAAATCCAAATCTTTGTCATTTTTATTCATATACGAACATATTTGAATTATCAATTTACTATTTTTTTATATGTAAAACACAGAAAATGTGTTTTCGTGCCATAAATATTATATTTACTGTGTGTGCGTGCGTGTGTGTGCGCGCGCTCGTGTGTGTGCGTGTGAAATTCTGCTATCATTTTAAAACTATTATTCATTGGCATTTGGTTTCTGAAACAACCGTTTAATTCATGTAAAATAATGAAATATGGAAAACAGGCCTGACAATTTCTCTTAAATACTCTATGTACATGTTTCTTGCATTGAGAGCAAAGTGACATCAAACCAAAACTTTGTGAACGCTGATCAAAAGAATGATCAGGAATCACAGTACAGCAGTACATAAAGAAACACAGTACAGCATCCGTGTAACAACAACAACAACAACAACAACAAATAAAGGTGGCATTATATTTGTGGCACAAGGCTGTCAAACTGAAGGGTGGCATCTGTACATTCCTTGTTCTTTGGCTTTCCTGGAATCTGATTGCACACAGCTTTTCCGAAGCGGACAAACGTGGCAAAGTGCTCGCAATTGAACGTGAGGAGTTTGTAGGTGAACTCCTGGTCCAGTAAAGCATCTCGTCTTCGTTTGATGTCCTCCTCAGGCGAAGACTGGAAAGCGTGTCTGTTGTTGCTGACGGAGACATGAGCACCTTTGGGCACGTTGACTTCAGCCAGGAGCTGCCGGCGAATCTTTGTCTCTCCGAGCAAAAGATCCCCACAAACTGGAAACACCGTCTGCAGGCAACTGCGAAAGGTGCTCATCACCTGAGATTCATCTGCGGAGGGACATCTCACTTAGTCGTTCTGACAATATAACGCCACTCTCAGTTTGACTGTCTCCACAAAAAGTAAATGTTATCAATCAGTACAAGCGTACAACATGGTCAGTTTCTGGAAAAAAAAAAAAAAAAACCGTGTGTGTATGATGCAGAATGTAGGTGTGTGTTTATATTTTTATTTTATTATATATTATGACTAATATTAATATACACATTACACACACACACACACACACACACACACACACACACGCATATAGATGTTTATATATAGATTTTTTTAATATATATAATTTCTCTAATTTAAAGAACTGTAAATATGTAAATAAGGCAAATTCTACTTCAGTTCAGGAAAACAAAAGTCAATATTCATGCATGCACATTAATGATCATATTATCTATCTATCTATCTATCTATCTATCTATCTATCTATCTATCTATCTATCTATCTATCTATCTATCTATCTATCTATCTATCTATCTATCTATCTATCTATCTATCTATCTATCTAATCTAATCTATCCATCCATCTTCCCACTAACTCACGCACGCACACACACACGCACGCACGCACGCACGCACGCACGCGCACACACACACACACACACACACACACACACACACACACACACACACACACACACAATAAAAGGACAACCGAATGTTTCTCCCCTCTACCATCAGATCGTAAATAATGTATTGTTTACAATAGGGATGATGATAATAAGTTGTTTTAATATAGATCATTGTGCTCACCAGCGACCCCGAAGTGAATGACGTATCCATCGCCGTCATACACGCCCCAATGCGAGTAGCCAATCGGATACGAGAACTCGATCAAGTCTCCGAAATGCGCGGTGGCGAGAATGTGCTGAATCTGCGCATGACAGTTCCGTGTGTCAAATAAATAGTGACTCGTGCAGATGCGCGGAACCGGTTTCACGGCAAGTCTGACATTCTGTGAAAACTCACCGATATAAATCAGTCACGCAGGCAAGTAGAAATAATAAAGAGAAAAACTCAAGACTTACTTTATAAAGTCAGCATTGAGTAACGAGTAAACGAGTAAAAAGTCTTTTACAAGTAAATAAATACCGGTATACGTTTGTAAAGCAGTAATGAACTTGTTACATAAAACAATTGATGTTCAATAGCTAGTATTTTACTCATGTGTTTATACAATGTGCACTGCTAGGTAACCATTCCAAACTCACTCAGATACTACAGTAAGAAATGCTATGTTTGTTACTGTACAGTTTACAGTATTTATGATTAACGTACCTGCTCGCTGTGGTCCATCTCTGTGGTAAATATGTTGTCAGCAGCGGCAGAAAGCGAGGTGGATGAGTGAATGTTCTTGACCAAGCCTGGCAGGAGGAGCCACTGAAAGACTCGTTTGTGGAAGATCTTCCTTTCACTATTATTCACAAGCTCCACCTTCCAATCTTGTGTCACTACCGCAGGGTTATTCACTAAAAACACTAGTAGCACTTAAATCCACCACAAAGAAAATGACTGACTGTCAGCCCAGCCTTCAAAAAGTAACAAATGACAATTTTGTTATTTAAAAAAAAAATCAAAGCACAAAAAGGTTGATTTAAAAATGCGTACATACATCAAATATACAGTAAACATACTTTTTTTAAAATCTTTTTTAAATATTTCTTATTTATTTATTTCTTTAATATTTATATTAAATAATCTATATATTTAAAAAAAAAAAAAACACTGAGCCATGAATCAAAGATAATTGTTTAATGAACAATTAAAGTCTTAATTAGTTTGGCTAAATTAGACCTACTTGTTATAATTTCTTATGAAGGTCAAGTGATCATTCACCTGAGAATTATGCAAGTAAATGGGTTTATGATGAAAGTGTACCACATGACTCTGAATTCTTGCTCGAGAAATTATTAAATTATGGCAAATAACATCTTTAGGAATAAAAACAGCCTCCGATGCCACCAACCCTTAATCGGTTTCATTTCTTGTGGTTGCCAAACTGTACGGCCATGTGGTCAGTGACACAGCGGAACGTCGCGGGCTGAACTTCCCAGTACCGGATGGGATTGTCAAAGAGGCTGATGCCATTGTAAAACACCTTCTTCATTCCAAAACCGCTGGGGCAGAAGTCACTCACTCCAATATTAGTGATGTTGTTCGAGTGAAGGTAGACCACCTGTGGGGAGATGGAGTCATGTGATGCGTGTAGACCTCCGAGTCCCCACCACACACACACACACACATTTATATCATAGTGGGGCCCCACCATTAGCCAAAGTCCCCACAAGTACACAATGGGGCCTTATGTAACATTATGGGCCCAGTTTTGTGCTTAATATAGAAACACACACACACACACACACACACACATTTATATCATAATTGGGCCCCACAATTGACTTGCAAAACATTACGTTCTCTCTCTTACTGTGACCCTTCTTCACCCCCTTTACACTAACCTTAACAAAATCTCAATTATAACCTCTGCCTTACAATTACATCTTGACCCTCAAAACACCTTGAAGGTTGTGGGGCCCTAGACAAAGACCCCACAAGTACACAACAGGCCCCCACTTTGTGCTAAAAACTAGCATTATGAGCCCAACTTTTTGCTAAATTCAGAAACACACACACACACACACACACACACACACATGCATTTATATCTTAGTGGGGCCCCACCATGGACTTAGGTGCAAAACAATATGCTCTCTCTCTTCTTACTGTAACCTGAAACATCAAAATGTTCCCCACCCCTTTACTCTAACCTTAACAAAAACATTACATCTTGCCTTAAAATGACATCTTGACACGCAAAAAATATCTTCAAAAACATTTTCAAAAAAGATTTTCAAAAAAGAAAAGTCCACACAAGTGCATCACAGGGCCCCACTTTGAGCTAAATACTGAAACACACACACACACACACACACACACCTGAAGATACTTGATGTAGGGCAGACCGCTGGGCACAGCAGGCAGAAGGTTGTTGTCCAGATGCAGCTCTCTCAGGTCGGTCAGGTAAGATAAAGCTCCATGCTCAATGTGACGGATCTTATTGTTGCCTAGACCCAACCTGACACAAAGACAAGAAGGTGGAGGAGCTGATTTCATCCACTAGATGGCACTACGGGATTTCAAACTTAAATGTTAATGCTCTGTAGGACAGTACTTGGGTAAGTCTTACCGCTGTAGATGAGGATACTGACTGAGGTCCACCAACTCAATGGCCTGGATCTGATTATGGTCCAAGTGAAGCTCGTGGAGGCTGCCGGGAAGGTCTGAGGGGAATGACATTCAGTTTGCAACGGGATACAAAACGCCATTGTGTTTGGAACAGAATGGGAAGCGTTTCACGTCAACATTCCGTCCGCTTACTCAAAACAGACAAACTCTGTGGAAATCACATGTCCCGATCGCAGCGAATGGGTTTCCTTCTCAAGCTGGTCGTTAAATAGTCAGCATGATTTCATTTTTACACACTCGTAATGCACACAGACCTTACGGCAGTCACAACTCAAACACACTTTCTCACACATTTTCTTGCTTTGAGATCCAGATGTGTGAAATCTTAGAGGAACGGAGATCAAGTTCTGCCGGTTGCTACAGATTTTTATAAATGTGCTTTATTGAGAGCGATACACATTTCTCTTTGCACATTTGGAATTACATTTTTTATCTTGTTTCTATCGTGTTTCTATTCTTTATCTTTTTATTTTATTTCCCACTTTGCACATTTTGTTGCATCTCCCACATCCCTATGTTTAAATGCTGGAACGATCAAATCAACTTTTCACTACATGTTGTACCACATATAATTTGTATGTGACAAATAAAATTAGAATTTGAATACGTCACATGTCTCAAACTCGAGGCCCGTGGTCTAAAAATAAATACCAAAAAATAAATTAAGAGCGTGCGTTGACCAAAAACTACATTTCCCACAATGACTTTCCACTACAGTAGCCGTTGCAGTGTTTCCACAGTTTTGTTCTTTTTCTTCATTCACTTGGACAATTTGATCCTTCATTAATGGAGTTATGTGTGTTTTCATAAGCTGACAAAATGTAAAAAGATTAATGTTAGAGCAACAAGCAAATATGGGTGTTCTACGCAACTGCAATTGTCCCTTGATTAAGTTATGATGAATAATGAGTTGTGTGGGACACCTGGCCATTACAGGAGCAGGGACAGTGATCACGGATGCTGCAGGATGTCCCGGTGTCTCACAGTTTTTTAATATTAAAAAGTAGTTACATTTATTTCACATTACACTTGATTACATGTGTGAAAGTTACATCTGTCCCTTTGAGGACAGACATTATGCTGATGTGGCCCTCGGTGAAAATGAACTGTATACATTACTGTACGACTTCATACTGTATACCTTAAGTATTGCCTTAAGTGACACTGAAATGGAGTCAACCTGCAAAGTTATCGATTAAATTACCTCTCGGAATTCCGGTGAGTTTGGCTTCAGAAATCCTCAGGTAGTTGAGTTTCAGGCCCATGAAGGCTCCCGGCTCAAACCCGCTGTTCTGTAGAGGATTGCGACCCATCTCTGCAATTTCAACTCATGTTTTAATCCAGAAGCCAAAGTGTGTCATCACATTATTCACAATTCTAATTTAAAACAAACAAGAGTCCCAATTCCGTTCGTAAACACACACTCATACCTATAACGTGCATGTTCTGAAGGCCCGAGAAGCTCAAAGCCGGCACTTTTTTAATGCGGTTGTCGTGTATCCGCAGTTCCACCAGGGACGGAGGCAGATTTTTGGGAATGGAGGTCAGAAGGTTGTGTGAGATGTACAACTTCTGCAGACGCTTGAGCGGCAGGAACGCTCTGGGGTGGATTTTGGAGATCTGGTTATATCTCAGCACCAGTGCCTGAAAGAAAAAACACAAAATGCATCTAAAACGCATCTACATTTCCATTAAGGCACAGGGTGAAATAGGTTCCAATGAAATTCGGGACTAAAGGTCTAAACGTCTGTAAATGTTTCGAAAATTTATGAAAGGTCATTTAATGATTTCATTTAAATATATATTAAATGTCACATGACTGGACTCACATAAAGGTCTGTCAGGTCTTTAAAGTCTCCCTCTCTAATCTCAGAGATCCTGTTGCTCTGCAGGTCCAACAACAGCGTGTCCGTTGGAATATCATACGGCACAAAACCCAAACCTGCAGATGAATACAGAACAAAATAGTTCAAAACAACATAAAAAAAAACAACATGTTTGTTGCACATGTAAGAAAAACCGAAATAATGTTAAATAAATAAAAAAAAAACATTTTAATCGCAAAATTGTTGCTTTTTCACATTTCTGAAACTTTTTTTTAAAGTTCAATAGATTTATAAACAAATCAATGTAAAAATCTAGTTTACACCTCTGAAAAATGTTACCCTAATTTACATAAACAATTAACATAATATCATCAGCATTTTCTAATTATTAATAATAAAAAAAAAGAATACATTATGTAAAGTAGTCCAAATTAATATAAAGTACTTAATTGATTTTCACAAGTGTTAAGTACTTGAGTACAGTACATTTTAGGAATTTTTGTACATTTTGTAAATATATAATAAGCTAACATATGTGTAATACAATTGAGTCTATAAAAAAAAACGATGAACGTGTAAAGAAACTGAAAATGTTCTTCAGACATTGAAACACTGAATAGTACTTGTACTTTATTAATTGCGTGAGTTTATTTTTGTTAAAATTTTTTGATACTCAATGAAAATACAAAGGGGCCAAGAAAACTAATCAGTAAAATAATATTCACAATGCTTGCAAAATTTACAAAAGTTCCCCAAGTGTACTCAAGTACTTTACACCTCTGTGGATTTTTCAGGAAACAGCTGATTGGCATCACGCATTTGTTTAAGAATAGTCTAGTTTTTCCATCTGAAGGGTTTTTGGATAACGTTCTTCTTGTAAACCTTTCAGCAGGCTGTAATTTGGGAAAGGCTTGGAGTTCTGCGTGTTTGCTGGGCACAACACTTATAATTAAGCTGGAGCCAGATGACCAGAGCTCCACGTAGCACATTTCAACGTGGAGAGAAGAATGGCTTCAAAAAAAAAAAAAAAGATCATTAATGATAAGTGAGATTGGAATGAGACTGGAATGAAGACTGTTGGGTCTGGGTGGCACTTGGATTGAACTATTCCGTTTGCACTCTTGGCTTGTGGTGAAACGGACAGGGTTTATGTCAGGTCTGCTGTAGCGAGCAGAATGAGCCGAGCGTCTGTCTTCTCAGGTGACCCACCACACGCCACATGTGCTGTCTGATGTGGACCAGCCAGCCATTAGAGTGTGTGACGTCTCCAGTTCTCCAGCTGGATCTGATGCTGAGATCATTCGGGACTTTTTGTGGAGGTTTCGATTAAACAATCTGGTCCAACTCTCAGATTAATCTCTCACGTCTCATTCCTCCAGATTTCTCTAAATTAGAATTTACGGTCAATTCGTGCTTTTAGAACAAGTGCATTTTGATAATTTTCTGATTTTGGATGGATGGATGGATGGATGGATGGATTATTATGAATGAGAAACTGGCCAAAAAGGTGTTTTCCGGAGCCTCTGAAATTCCCAGAATCTCACCACAGCATCACATGAACTGAGTGGAAAACAACTTTTGATTCAGTTTTGAAATTGAAAATAAATTGATTCGGCAGTGGAGACGGTGACTGGATTGCTCTTGTCGATCAATGAAAACTGTGTGGAGGGAATTTGAAGTTAGAATATCTTTTTCTGAAGTTAGAAGAAGTTATTTTTGGCTGGTGCAGCAGCATTTCAGCAGGTGAAGCTCAAAACTCAAATACCGAGATAAATAACAAAAGATAATGAACTCAAACATGTTACTACTGAGTATTGTAATTATTGTTGTCATTTAGATCTTGTACTAAGCAACCACCAAAAAAAAACAACAACCAGAAATACAATTATGAGTTATGAGCATTTTTTATTCATTGTACAAAAAATGCTCGACAGACTCAACAGCCTCAACTGAGAGACAGACAGATGATTCGATAGATAGATAGACAGACAGACTCAACAGAGAGAGAGACAGACAGACAGTCAGACAGACAGTCAGACAGACAGACAGACAGACAGACAGACAGACAGACAGACAGACGGACAGTCAGACAGACAGACAGACAGACAGACAGAGACAGACAGTCAGACAGACAGACAGACAGAGACAGACAGTCAGACAGACAGACAGACAGACAGACAGACAGACAGACAGCTGTTCACCTAGATCTGAGCACTGCACGACTCTGCGGTCACAGCGACAGCCGAAGGGACAGGTGGGATGCTGAGGCTGGTACGGGTCAGCAGAACCTTCCTCCTGGTCCTTCATCATCATCATCAGCTCCTCAATATCAATGTCTTTGCCGAAGTCCCAGAATGCTCTCTGCTGGAAGGGGAGAGCTGAGGCGAGGAAGGGCAGGTGGACAGCGCAGAGCAGCAGTGAAGCCCAGAGCCACGCCATCTTACAACCAGCCTTACACACATAATCACACATTACACAATCCACATATACAAATATAGTCATAGGCTGGACAACAGTAGACATATTTTATTCCTTTTAGCTGACTCTAGTAAAAAAAATTTTTAAACTCATAGAATCGACATTTTGTTTTTAAAGACTTTTTCACATGGCGTCTTTGTGTTGGTCTTTGAATTTGAACTTGAACAAATATACAAACAATTCAATCAATCTGGTTATTTTCTATAAATTACTTATGTCAAGCTTAAGAGTGAGAGACGACTTTGCTTATTTCAAGAAAGTAGTTACTTGAATTTTCTCGCTTGGAAAACAAAACTAATTTTTAATTTAAACTAAACTGAGACATTTTTCAGAGTAGACATTATGTTTTAGCACAGAACTTCCTGAAACAAGACGTGTCAAGTGAATTGTTCTAATTTTAAGAACACAGTGTTTCTCAATTTAAAAAACTAGCTACTTTTTTATATTAAAGCCAATGAGAACAAAAACTGAAATGCAGAAACAAATCTACCGTGTCACACAAATTTTTGTCTGGTTTTAAGTCGTCTCACCAAGTCAAATGTTCTCACCAGCTTTGGCAGATAATTTTACTTGATTCGTTTTTTTATTTTAACTCATTTTGTATTTTATTTTATTTTCTTGTTTCTTTCATGTGGATTTTATGCAGTGTAGCGCTGGTCCTTCTGGAGTCGTCACTAAAATCCACCAGAAAAAGTAAGAAAATAGAATTTTCTTCTTCCACAGAGAGGAACAAACACAAACCAAGACAGGAAATGGAGCCGCGGCCTGAGCTGGTGTGTATTTTCATAACCTGCATTTGTGTTATATTTGACTTTTCTGAAGGTCTGATGGAGACGGAACTAAAGTCCATTTCAGCTTTAATTCTGAGTGTCAAGATGTTATTGCTATGTGAAGGAACGGTTTGTTTACACAAACACACACGCACACACACACGCACACA
>MU204235.1:6321711-6332974 GCA_017309775.1 Paedocypris sp. Pulau Singkep | reverse complement strand
GCTCTTGTAAAGGACTGTAAAATTATAATAGACTGTAGAAGTGTAAAGGACTGTAAAATTATAAAAGACTGTAGAAGTGTAAAGGACTGTAAAATTATAAAAGACTGTAAAAGTGTTAAAGACTTTGCTGCTGAGTTTCGCCTCAGTGGATCTTTGCGTTGTCTTTATCGTCCGCAGCTACACCTACGAGGACGAGGAGGGAGTGTTTCCCGAATGCCAGTTCGTCTTTGATCTGGAGCTGCCTCTACATTTCCAGCCGCACATCGGTGACGGAGAAGTGCAGGCGTTTTACTACTATCCCATCGAGAAGGTGAGTGAAGCCCGTCGCTCTTGTAAAGGACTGTAAAATTATAATAGACTGTAGAAGTGTAAAGGACTGTAAAATTATAAAAGACTGTAGAAGTGTAAAGGACTGTAAAATTATAAAAGACTGTAAAAGTGTTAAAGACTTTGAAAGTGTAAAACACTCTAACCACTAGGCCACAGCTGCCGGAAATGACGCTTGTGACTTTTTGACATTTTGTGACCTTTTTAAATCCACCAATGAGAAAAAAAAAATTCTAAGCCCCACCTCCACCTTCTAAGTCCCGCCTCCATTGTAAGTGCTATAACGTTTTTACGCAACTATTTTTTATTTGCGACGTATTTTCGTCATTTAACAACACAACTTGAAACAAACTAAATGTGTGGTAAAGTACCGCTAAAATCTGAAAAAGAACGCTCTCTAGAATCTCCAGACAAATTCAAAATAACAAAATGGGGGCGGGGACTTACAAGCGAGTAAATGTGTGATTTGTTCTTGTCCAGGTGAAGGATCTGCTGGTCAGTGAAGAGTTCAAGCCGAACTGTGCCATGGTGGTGCTGGACTTCCTCATCAGACACGCCATCATAGAGCCGGACTCTGGTTGGTGAGGCCCGTCCGGAGCCGGTGGGTCACCTGACCTGTCGCTGTTGTGCTTTCAGAGCCGTACTATCAGGAGTTTGTGGCTGGACTGCACCGCTCCTTATAGTTCCTGGTCTGATCGTTGGGTTCATCTACCTCTTTCTGTGACTCCTGATGCACACGGGGTTAAAGAAGAGCCCGGGTCTCACAGTCGCCCTGAAACCGTTTTATTTGACTTTTAATACATTTCAAACGAGCGGCAGAAACTCCACAGATGCGGCGGTGTACAAACGAGAAGTGACGCGGCATTAAACGCTTCTCTCAGACCAGTCGCTAGTCTCGTCCTTCTCGGTTCCTCCCGACGCTACTCCAGCTGGTCAGATATGCAGACGTGATAGTGTAAGTCGAATCTCACGTTAAAAAACAAAACGCCACAGAAAAAAAAAAGCGAGGGAAAAAATAATCAAAACTAAACAGGAAGTCACACCGCTTTCACGCGAGTTCCCGCGTGCCGGGAAAAAATAAAACATTAGTATTGTTGCTTAATGCATTTCTATAGGCAAATGGCAAAATGTACAATATATTTAAACCGCGTCGAACGAAAAAAACGCAACCGACCAAAGACGCGGCGACGTGTTAAAAGAAGCCGACGATTCCCGTTTAACCGACAAAAACCCGGGGATTGTGGGAGAGAGACGCGTCCAGGAGAGTAAATAATGCCTTCAACACCCTGAATAATGCACTTGGTGCCAAAAAAGGAAATTCCCCGACCGTTTCCGCTCCGGCTCTTCTGACACGAAGAAGAATCCCGCCAGAGAATCCCGCTAGAGAATCCCGCTAGAGAATCCCACCCGCCACTGGAACGTCCGTCGGCTTCACTTGGCGTGCGGCCAGTCCGGAGCCGCTTGTGAAAGGACTGGACGCTTGTGTTTTCTCCTCAGCTGACCCGTTGAAAATGACCCTCCCGGACCCCCGTGCCAACGAACAGGGGCGTGTCTTCCCTCTACTATAGGCCTAGATTAAACCCCGCCCCCTCCCTCTCTTCTCATCCTCCCTGGCCTTTAGAGCAGAGCGCAGGCGTTCTTCTTGCCACGTTTCTTGGCCTGAAGCGCCGCCCTGGTGGCCATCTCGAACACTTCCCTCACGCCCTCCTTGGTTTTGGCCGAACATTCCAGGTAGCCGAAGGCGTTGATGCGATTGGCCATGTCTCGGCCCTCCTCGGGTTTCACAGGCTCCTGTGTCAGGAAAGCAGCGGCCGGTTATTTGGCCGAAGGATATTGTGTGAAATGACACGACGCACTGACCTGTTTCATCTTCAGCAGCTCTCGCCGAGTGTGGTCGTCGTTGCGTAAATCTTTCTTATTGCCCACCAGAATAATCGGAACGTTGGGACAGAAGTGTTTCACCTCGGGCGTCCATTTCTCCGGAATGTTCTCTGCGTGAATGAAGGGATGAATGTGAGAACGGAGTTGGCAAGAGTCGGCGATATTTTAGCAGATAATTCCGTATTCCTCGAGTGTTGAAATATAGTGGGACGGTAATCGAAGAGTTTTCCGAGATGTGTGTGTTTTTTTTTTGAGAAACGATCTTTAGTCTCGTTCTTTTCATGCGCACGTAAACGCTACGATTGGTTGTGCTTGTGTTTTCCGCTTAAAGCTTTTTGACCTTTTTTAATCTACCAAAAATGAGAAAGAATTGAAAAAGAAAGTGTTTCAAAGCCCCGCCTCCAGCTTCTAAGTCCCGCCTCCACCCACGTACCGGCTCCATCCATCAGCGCTAACCTTTTTACGCAACTATTTATTCAGAGACGTATTTTCGTCATTTAATAACAAGAAAACACAAACCTTAGAACTCAAACAATGTACCACAAAAATACCACAAAATGTGTGGTAAAGTACCACTGAAATCTGAAACCGAACGCCAGACAAAGAATTCAAAATAAAAATATAGATACAATTTTTTAAGAACACACATTATCTTTTTAGAGATTTTTAGTTACTTTAGAATAGATGCGAGTGAATAAAGGTTGAATTATTATTATGATTTAAAACTATGAATAGATCAACTAGACACACACACACACACACACACACACACACACACATACCCAGACTGTCGGGACTGTCGATGGAGAAGCACATGAGGATGACGTCCGTGTCGGGGTAGGACAGGGGTCTCAGGCGGTCGTAGTCTTCCTGTCCGGCCGTGTCCCACAGAGCCAGTTCCACCTGAAAAACGTGAAAAGATCAAGAAACTCGAAAAAGGTGTGTGTGTGTGTGTGTGTGTGCGTGCTAGGATTTTCTAACATGAGGAAAAGCTCAAGGTTATTACTCCTGCCAGTGTTACAATACTGTCTAAGCCCCTCCCCCTTCTATAAGCTCCTCCTCCACCCGTGTTTTATTTTACAGTTCAAATCTCTTACCTCCAATTAACTACTATAAACCGTAGATCTTTATGCAATCCTCATCGTGCTTATATAAAAAAAATATGTTTTTAAAAGGTATTTTAACCCTCCTATATTGTTCGTTTCAGAGAAACATCAAAAATGTTCACGGGTCACGTTGAGTGTAAAATAAGTGTCAGAAACCAAAAACTGTGTGTGTGTGTGTGACACAGCAGTGTATTATGTCTCTTTGTTGCAAAGAAAGAAATAGTATTTGATCTTTCTGACTCTTTTTAGCTTCATTTTGTCTGAAGCGTCAAATTGACCCGAACATTATCTTTGTAACACAAACATGTAGCTGCCGTTACAAATATATGTCAATTGAAACATTTTTTGTTTAAATGTGGATTACACCAAGACACTTAAGTATTTTTTTTATTTTTAAACTTTTAACACGGGTCAGTATCTTTGACCCGAACAGTATCTTTATAACATAAACATGTAGTGTGGTGTTAAAAATAAAAAGTCAACTTGTTTTTTTATGTGATAATAATAAAATAATAACCAAATAAGCCAAGCAGGTGAAGTTTCAAAGATTAAGTATTTTTAAAATACTTGTCAACTTTGAAAACAGGTCAATTTGGTCTTCCAATATAATTTGTGGTTTTGACGTCGGAGTAAAAAAATTTCAACACTCCAAAGAACATGTGTGAAAAGAAGAAGAAGAAGAAGAAGAAGAAGAAGAAGAAGAAGAACACTTTATTGGCCAAGTTGCAATTGGGTTGGGATTGGGTTTGGACTGACTCCGTCTTTTCCCCTCTTTTGCAAATATTCCCATAAATATATAAATAAAAGAACAACGAGAAAACGTATCATGTCCTGAAGTGCTGGCTCGTCGGGTCAAAGGTCAAGCGCTCACCTGTTTGCCGTCCACCTCGATGTCGGCGACGTAGTTCTCGAACACCGTGGGCACGTAGACCTCGGGAAACTGGTCCTTGCTGAAGACGATGAGCAGACACGTCTTTCCACACGCTCCGTCTCCCACGATCACCAGCTTCTTACGGATGGCCGCCATCTCTCCGGTCTGTCACAGCGTCTGGTGAGGACAGCATCCGTGTTGAGCATCACACACACGTGCCATGTGAGGCGTTATTTACACACGGCCTGAAAGGTCAATGTTTGCCGAGCCAGAAGACCAGCAAAACAGGACGCTTCCTGTGTCAGGTAGCAAAGGAAAACTACTTAGTTACTTTACTCGAGTAGAATTTTGACTCATTTATACTTTACTAGAGTAATTATTTTATTACTTTTAATACAATTATTATTATTTTTTTTATTATATTTTTACTTCTACTAGTTTTTTTTTTCTTAAGCAAATCGCTGTACTTTCTAGTTGTTACGTAATGGTGAATTTGACGTATAAACACTAAATATTATTTCGTACCGTTTATTTGAAAATAATCCAAGACTGTTATTTTGTAACAAATTGTACAGATTTAATTTGATTTTATTACAGAAGTTCTTTAATGTGTAAGGCTAAGCATAGTAAGCATTATAATAAAATGCATTAATTTTCGATGTGTTTATACGCAGCAACATTTTAATATAACAATATAGTTCTATAATGGCATCTTAACTTTGCATTACCCATACTTTTATATTTCAAGTAGTTTTACTTTTATCAACACTAATAACAGCACTTTTACTTCAGTAAAAAGATTGGGATGGTACTTCCACAGAAGTATTTTTAACTCCAGTATCTATACTTCTACTCAAGTAACTAATATGACTACTTTTGACAGCACTGCACCTTAACGACGCATCTCCAGGCGTGACCTTTACGACCTTTGATATATTATCACAAACGACACAATTCTAGAATGTAAACGACAACAAACGCTAATGCACGCGACCCATCACTGTGTACAAAACTTGATATGACCCGCTTAGTTAAAACAGCTCAATGTGTGAGGTACATATTTACTTATATTGACATACGAAAAACACATTTGCTCATGCAAAGTACGGATTCTAGCCACAAATAACAGACTACGCGGTGTAGGGCGTGTACAGACATACACAACTGATGTAGAAGCGTAAAATGATTCGAATATTTCTACGTGAAATAGACGATTAATCGTTAAAAGTTCGCGATCTCTATTCTACCCCCTCGCGATATTAATTTATAGGAATCGCATTTATACAATTCTGCCAAACTCAAGGATCTTCAATGATATATATATCTATAAAGCAAAGATGATCTTGGATTACTTTTGTCGTATTTTGGGGCGTTTAGTACCTGACCAAAGATTTTACTCTGAAGTGTGTGTGTGTGTGTGTATTTACTGTGGTTTCAAACCAGAAGACGACACTCAGCAAACAAATATACAGTTGACAAAATCATTAGCCCCGCCTACAAAACAATCATTGATTGATAAGTGTTTCAAAAGTGCTTTTAAACGGATCATTTTGTCCTCAACTGTACATAATACCGTACCTTGGTATGTTTATTTTTATTATGTTTATAGTGATTTTCTTTCTTTACAGCATTACTTTTACGTTACATTATTTTTCATGATAAATTTATGTAAAACTAAAGCAAAGAGTAATGCTCTTGACCGCTGTTTGACAACCTGATTTTCAAGGTTAAATATTTAAAATTCAGCATCGTGAGAGAATCATCTCCTTGAACCGTGAAAATCGAACCGCGACTCTCATTCGACAAGTGATCCGTGTGTGTCGTCATCACTTCTCGATGTCACGGTCACCCTGATCATAACCAATCACATCCACGGACGAAACTGGAGACCCGGTAGAAACCCACGCAAACACGAGGAGAACACGCAAACCCTGCACTGACCAGGCCTCGAACACACCTAGAATCTAGAACGTCTGCTTGATGTTTGTTTATTTACCGAAACCTCACCAACTCACTCCTCCAATCAAATCATATCACTCCAGGGAATGTTCCATGACGTCACGTGACATACAACTATCCCTGTACACTGTCAGTGGACTGTATTAGTAGGAGATTCTCTCTCTCCGGACAGAAATAACGATTATATTCCTCTACTTTTCGCCAGGTATAAAGATTTAATGGGGCGATTCGATCTGCTGGACAACCATCAACAAATGGTGACGATATAATCCGCAAATCTGCGCCAGAAATGGGTCAGTCCAAACAGAACCGAGGACCGGATCGGGTCCCACACGACCCCGAAACAGATAAAACCCAGTTGTGATTCCAGCCGCGGCTTTGATCGACACTTTTCTCGCTGACGATCATCGGCGTTTCCGTCATCAGGTAGCCTGTTAGCACATGGCTAACCCGCACCAATAACGCCTCGCTATAACCACGGGAAACGACTTTAAATATATTGAAGGTCGTATCGTCTGCTCGACGCGTTCCGAAAGATTGTGTTTACGAATTGTGAGTTAATCGTGTGTTTTGTGTCTGTATTTACCGTTTTGGCTTCAAGTGTCCTCGCTTTCTTTATCTTTTCCTGTACGACCCCAAGGCCACGCCCCGCAGACGGTGCCACGCCATGAGACACGCCCATTCATGTGCGTTTCTCCAATCAAAAACAAAATGCTTCCGTGACGTCAGAACGGAGAGCGGAAACGTTTTCGCATTGACTTTTCTTATTCCTTTACGAATATATATATATATATATATATATAATTCCAAAAAGGATTTATAACAAAAAAAGGATTTTATGTCTATTCGTAAAAGATTCTAATTGCTCATTTATTAACATGTGTAGAATAGCTTTGAGGGGAAAAAAAACCCGAATATATAGAAATGTTAATTTTTTTTTTTTATTGAATGACTTTATCCCACTAAGTTTCTTATAACAAAACATAATATGAAGTAATCAGTGTAAATAATACGATAGAATTGCAAATACTAAATGAGTTTAATATTATTTTCAACGTATGTTGATATACTGTATACTGATATACTGTAATATACTGTGTGTGTGTGTGTGTGTGTGTGTGCGTGTGTGTGTGTGTGTGTGTGTGTGTGTGTCATAAAACATTACACGTATAGCCTAGATTTTTTATTATTATAATATAGCGGAGGACAGTCAAATATACAATCAAACACAAATGAACAGAATATTTATTAACAGAGCATCTATTCCTCAGATGAGGGCAGAACAATCTTGCTGGGGTCGTAGTAGTTTTCAGTCAAGACGGGGAGACCCTCTGCTTCCCTCTGTTTGATCAAGCGTTCAGCTTCCCGGCGAGCCCACTGCCTCATACTGAGAGAGAGAGAGAGAAGATGAGATAAGGGGACGAGAAGAGAAAATAAGATGAGAGACGAGAAGAGAAGACACAAGAAGAGAACAGAAGAGAAAATAAGATAAGAGAAGATGAGATGAGACGAGAAAATAAGAGAAAACAAGAAGAGAAGAGAAAATAAGATGAGAAGATGAGATGAGATGGGAAGATAAGAGAAGACTCGAAATGGTAAGAGAAGAGAGGAAAAGAGAAGAGAGGAGAGGAGAGAGAAGAGAAGAAAAAGAGAAAAGAAGAGAGGAGAGAAGAAAAAGAGAAGAGAAGAGGAAAGGAGAAAAGAGAAGAAAACAGGAGAAAAGAAAAGAGAGGAGAAAAGATAAGAGAAAAGGAGGAGAAGAGAAAAGGAGGAGAAGAGAGAAGAGAAGAGAAAAACAGAAAAGAAGAGAGGAGAGGAGAATAAGAGAAAAGAGGAGAGGAGAAAAGAGAAGAGAAGAAAAAATGATAGAAGAAAAGAGGAGAGAAGAGAAGTATAAAACAGGAGAAAAGAGAAGATAAGAAAAGAGGAGAAAAGAGATGATGAGAAAAGAGAAGAGAAGAGGAGAGGAGAGAAGAGAAGAAAACAGGAGAAAAGAGAAGAGAAGAAAACAGGAGAAAAGAGAAGAGAAGAAAAGAAAAGAGCAGAGAAGAGATGAGAAAAGGAGGAGAGAGATTGTGGGGGGTGACGAAAATAAAAACAAAGGCAAGACAAATGTGAGAGATCATGGAATAAAACATGGAGTAAAAAAAAAAACAAGAGAATAGCGTGAGACGGAAAGAAAGCGAGACAGAGCAAGTCCAAAAAAAAAAAGGGCAAGAATGGGAAAAGGTGTGTGTCAGCATCACTGCTGGTCCAGCAGAAGCGCGTGAGACTGACTGACCCGTGGTCCGGTAGGTAGTGGACAAACGTGCCCCCCACCACGATGGCCAGAGAGATGCCGAAGAAGAAGGCCAGACGCATGTTCCACTCGTCCACAAACGGGTCCTCGTGATGGAAGCCGTGGAAGTCTGGATTCTGCAGAGAAAACCAGACGACCTTCTGAAGGTGTGTGTGTGTGTGTGTGTGTGTGTGTGTGTGTGTGTGTGTGTGTGTGTGTGTGTGTGTGAAAACAACAAGAGCAGCAACACAACGGCAGGAGAAATAAAACTCTCTGTCTTGTCTATTCACAGTATCAATCTCTCTATACTACAGTATCCATCTGTCTATCAATCTGTCCATCTGTCCATCTGTAGTATCAGTTTATCTCAAGTTGTCTATTTCTGTCTGTCTGTATCTGTATCTGTATCACTTTGTCTTTATATGCATCTACTTGTTTTTTATTTTATCCATCATTTTTATCTTCTAACACCATCCTCATATTTGTCTATCTTTCTGCCTATGTATTTCTCTTTCTATGATCTATTTCTCTCCATTCATCTCTCCAAATTCATCACATCCAAATATCCATCCATTTATTTTTTTATCTATAGAGGCATTTCTCATTCCTTATATCAACCTTTCTGTCTACGTATCCATTTATATGTCTGTCTGTCCATCTATCAGATATTAGATGATGTGTTTGGGCGTTTCTGTCAAAATAAAACAGTTAACAGCACTGTGTATTCTAGCTTTTGTATTATATATTGTATAACACAGGGACACAACCTCACAAAAACGAACAGAACATTTAGCTTCTCTTCCTCAGAGGAGGGCAGAACGATTTGCTCTCCATCTGTCTGTCTGTCTAAAGATTCGTTTAATCGTGAGTCTGGCTCCCAAGTAAAGGAATATTTTGTCATAAATCTGACCATTTTATTGGAAAAATATCACGTACACAAATCAAAATTTAACGGTGGCAAACCTTTTCCCCCACAAATAATTGGCACTATATATCAATACCCTATCAGGTTCAGGCAACTCAAAAGCGTTAAAACATTAGAGTTTTGTAATAGGTTATCTATAATGTATATACTGTATATACTCTGTGCATGAGTCAAATATGCACACGATGTTAACTGTTGAAAAAAACCCAATATTATCATGTTGGTGTGGTTATTATCAATAAATCTGTCTGAGCAGAGATCTGTGTGTGTGTGTGTGTGTGTGTGTGTGTGTACAAGATTAAGGAATGGGATGATGTTTATGTGTGTCCATGTGACTCTTTCTGGCTCTAACATATTAAAAAGTGGCTCTAAGTCTCTAATTGGTTGGCCACCCCTGCCCTAGTTGTTTAAATAATATAAACAAAAACAAAGAGCGGTGTGTTGGAGTGCGTGCGGAGCCCCGCGCGGGTGTGTGCTCGGTCCTCGTACCTTCTCAAACGGGCTGACCTCTGCGTGTCCATGACCGAGAGCCGCCGGAGGCACGTCAGACGCCACTGCCCCGCCGCTCGCGCTGGACTTCGGCGTCTGAGACACGTATCGACTGGCGAGCGCCGAGCTCAGACGCGCCCGGCACACGGCGGGCCACAGGCGGCTGAGGCGAGAGGCCATTTCACCCCAAATACCGACAAGCCGTTTGGGACAGCTACTGTGTGTGTGGGCGATTATTATTTCCGGGTTAAATATGACGCGTGCGGGGCTTCGCGTGGACGTCACTGCCGCCTAGCGCCACGGAGACGTTAGTGCAGGAGTCGCAGTGAACACGTGTGAACAGCAGGTGTCGCTGTAACGCTGCTGAATTAACATCGTTGTACAAACCCGATCGGCATCGAAACATAAACGCGATAACCCGATTTAAAAAAAAAAACTATTTCCCGAGCATTTAAATGAAAGTTGTTTTCAGACGTCCTCAAACAAAAAGTGAGATTTCGTGACAGGAAGCAGAAGATTTACAGCGGAAAGTGGAATCTGAAAGTGTCTGTAAATACAGCGGCGGTGCGTCTGCTTTTATAGAGTGATTTGCTTCACCACTGGTGTGTGGCAATGGCTTTTCTTCTGGGTTTGTGTTATCTGTCTGCAAGCAGGAAGTTGTCAAACCGCAGTCTCTTCAGCATGTTCCTCCCTCGCAACAACACCAACGACTTCCACGTCTAGCGCAAAAAAAACCACAGCGCTGAAACTTTAGCTTTTTTATTCTTTTCTTACAAAAACATAATTAGACAAACAGCAAATTATTTCTGCGTTATCGATTGTAACAAACTTGAGGGCAAAAGGAACAAACAGGTTATTCACATAGGGCGGAGCCAGAAGCTACTAAAGGTCACGGGGTCGTTCTGATTGGCAGATTCGCGCGAGGCCTTTTTTTTTTTTTTACGGTATTTCCATGTCCCCGTTTGTGGACAGACGGCGTTGTGATTGGCAGCCACGGTTCTCCACGTTCTCCTTGCTCTCCTCGCTCTGGAGGTCAGGCTTCTGCTTCAGACGGAGGGCCGGGTCTTTCTGTGAAGGGACCCTGAAGCTGGAGAAGGAGCCACCGGACGAGCGCTTGTCTGTAAAACAGCACGAGACGTTACTGTCGCTCAGTTATTAAACGCTGGCCATTCTCACGCCGTTCTAAACACCTCAAACCGCAGAACAGATGAAGACAGGAAACTGATGGCGTGAGGTTTTCTACTTAACCCTGCTGTTATGTTCGTGTCAGAGGAGCATCAATAATGTTCACGAGTCAATTTGACCAGGGGTCTTTTATTATGTATATAAGTGTCAGAAACCAAAGGTCCCCAACAGTGTGTGTGTGTGTGTGTGTGTGAGAGAGAGAGAGAGAGAGAGAGAGAGAGAGAGAGAGAGAGAGAGAGAGA
>MU204235.1:6319237-6321611 GCA_017309775.1 Paedocypris sp. Pulau Singkep | reverse complement strand
AGAGAGAGAGAGAGAGAGAGAGAGAGAGAGAGAGAGAGAGAGAGAGAGAGAGAGAGAGAGAGAGAGAGAGAGAGAGAGAGAGAGAGAGAGAGAGAGAGAGAGAGAGAGAGAGAGAGAGAGAGAGAGAGAGAGAGAGAGAGAGAGAGAGAGAGAGAGAGAGAGAGAGAGAGAGAGAGAGAGAGAGAGAGAGAGAGCGCGCAGTGTATTATGTCTCATTGTTGCAGAGAAACTAATAGTATTTGATCTTTCTGACTCTTTTTAGCTTCATTTTGTCCCAAATTGACATGAACATTATCTTTGTAACAAAAACATGTAGCAAATATGTCAACTGAAACATTTTTTAGTTTATATGTAGATTACACTAACTAATATAAGCAGGAGAAGCTTCAAAGTGAAAAAAAAAACACGTAAGTATTTTATTTAGTTTGAAAACTTTTAACACGGGTCAAATTTGACCCGAACATGATCTTTGTAATGTAGCGTGATGTTAGAAATGTGTGAATCATTACATTTTGTATATGATAAATACACCAAATAAGCAAAGCAGGAGAAGTTTAAAAGTAAAAAAAATTGTATTTTAAAAATATTTTGAAACTTTGAAAATGGGTCAATTTGTCCCGAACATAATAAAAGGGTGAAGTATAAAAATCCACATATACTGAAAATCCATATTAAACCATTATCCATCTGTTTTCGAAGCCACTTCCTCCACCTCTGGGTCACGAGGAGCGGAAGACAAGTCTCAGAAATGAACAGACACTATTATGAAATGTGTGTTATTATGCAAAATATTGAATAATGTCTGGAGCCAGAAACGCCCGGAAACAGAAATACAACCTGCAATTTATGGTAATGGTTACGTTTAAAATGATGTGAGCAGTGCACTGTACTTTATTTATCATGTCTACAGTGTTATTTATGTCTATGTTCATGCATGTTTATTTACTTCTTTATATTTCTTTATATATTTTTTATTGATTTAATATTTTATATGTGTTTTACATTTCTATATTTTACTATACTTACATTTGCAGTATATACTGTACATATAAATATACCTAAATATGTAATAAATAAAATATGTATTTATACATTTACTATTTATTTATATTAATTTTATAACGAATAATAAACAATAACTATAAATACATACTTTTATATATAATATGAATAATATAACTACAAATATAATACAATTCAAAATAAGAAAAATATACTTATGTATACACACACACACACACACACACACACACACACACACACACACACACACACACACATATATATATATACAGTATATACTGTATATTTGTAAAAATATAACTATATTAAATTTTTTATTGTTTATGTATTCTTTCTGCTGCTGTTCCGTTCATTCATTCGTTCGTTCGTTCGTTCATGCATTCATTCATTCATTCAAACCACACAGAAAAGCCCCAACCAGGAGCTCGAAACACCCAAATCCCCAATCGAGTGGTGGTGACCGCCCCCGGTGAGCAGGACGTCCCGTGTGAGCGCACCTCCGGGTCCGATGGGATGCATCAGTCGGTTCATCTGGACGTTCCAGTGCTTGACGTTGGTGCTGGCCTGGCGTAGCTTCCTCTGAGCGGCCTGCGGGCAGAAGCAGGGGTGGGGTCAGGGGTGAGTGAGGGGAGGGGCGGTGAAGGGCGGGGCGGGGCCTCACCATCACGTCCTGCTCCACGCGGTGTCGACTGGCCCGCACCTCCTCCAGCTGCCTCTGAGCCTCCACCAGCGCCTGACACTTGCCCTCCATCTCCTGCCGCAGCTCCTGCTTCTCGCGCTGAGCTCGCTGGATACACTCCTCCTGCTCCTCACGCAGACACAGCAGCGCCTTCATCCGCTCCTCTTCCTCTGCCAGCAGCCTGGTGATGAGGGAGAATAACTCAACCAACACTTTCTGCATCGCCCAGTCACTTTTGAAGTCACTTTACACTGGACACTTTAAATCCAGTCACTTTTGTACATTTGTGTTCTACTCACTCTGCGTCATTCAGTTGTATTTTTTAATCGTGGAAATTTTGTATCTTTATTCATATTCATATTTTATTTTCATAGCTCGTTTATTTTCTGTCTTATTTTTCTGTCACATTTTTTTCTTTATACCTTGTTTTTATCGTGTTTCTATTCTTTATCTTTTTATTGTATTTCCCTCTTTGCACGTGTTGTTGTATCTCCCCATTCCCTATGTTTAAATGCTGAAACGATCAAAAATACATTTCACTACATGTTGTACCACGTATAATTTGTATGTGACAAACTAAATTTGAATTTGAATAATTATAAATTAGTTATTGTAATTAGTGTAACGTGATACAATGAATATAATCAATGATATATTTGATATTAGCTCTGT
>MU204235.1:6281737-6316737 GCA_017309775.1 Paedocypris sp. Pulau Singkep | reverse complement strand
GAGCTCGCAGACGCTGCAGCTCCTGCTCCTTCGCCTCGCGCCGCTTCTCCCGCTCCTCACGCTGCTCGCGCCGCTTCAGCTTCAGCTCCTTGTGAAGAGACGCTTTACCCTCCGCGTGCAGACGGATGGCAGTCTGGACAGCTGAAGACATGAACATAATAAATAATAATAATGTGAGTTCACAGTTTTAACTGTCTCAAAGCGCATGTGTGAATATGTAAGGGAGCAAGCACATGTGGCCAGGTTAAAAAAAAAAATGCCTTTGTCCTACAGCAGGGAATTTGCTTGTAGACAGGAGATATAGAGAACAAGTATATTACGGAAATATATATTACGGAGACAAAAAAAGACCCGTGCAGCCTGCTGGAGAACGAAGTCTGCAAATTAAAATAACAAACTAATACTTATAAACTATTTTGTTGCTAAAAAAAAAGAAATATTAGTTTTTATCTTACATTTTTATTATGACGTAATTAACAGTATGCGTAATTATAACGTGATACAATGAACATAATCAATAATATATTTGATATGAGCTCCATGTACTTTAGACAAGTGTATCATCATGCATTTCATAGTCTTATGTTATAATAATGATAGTATAGTTTTAACATGATATAATAAATATAATCAAAATATTATTGTTTGGTATTAATCTTATGCATGTTTGTGTTGCATTTTTTTGCCAAAACATATTTACAGTACAGTTATTCTGGTTTTAGTAATTTGTAAAAAAAATAAAAAAATAAAAAAATAAAATAACAATAAATGTTTGTTAAATGTTTTCATATAACTACAAAGTCTAAATCTATCTATCTATCCATCCATCTATCAATATTTGCATGTAGAGAAATATATAGAGGAACAAGTACGGTGTATATATATTGTCATCAATAAAGGACTATAAATAAAGTGCTCCATATACCGAGAAGAAATGTACCTGTGAAACATTGTTTTAATATATTTAAACATACATTATACAAAATACATGTATCCAACATATAGGAAGTTTTTAAATGTGTTTTCGACATATACCGGCAGATTGTTTCATATATGAATTTCAGAAATGAATATATGAACAATAACTATATTTCCATGTATTTAAATATATTCAACCAAATAGTTGAATACACTTTAGAATACACTTTATATGTAAATATAATAAAAAGGGGTTAGAGTGAAATTAGGGTGAAATATATATATATATATATATATATATATATATATATATATATATATATATATATATATATATATATATATATAGCGTCTCTACGTTGGTCTTGAACTAAGAAAAGTGCCATATACGTAAATAAACTTGAAGTTGAAATATGTCTATATGTGGTGTGTGTGAGCCGACCTGAGGTCCACTCCTGCCGCTGTTTGGTGTCAGACGCGCTGAGCTCATAAGTCTTGGTCAGCGTCTTCAGGCAGAACATGCATCTTTTCCCATCTCGGTCAGGAACAACCTGGATACGGAAGACAGAGAGTGAGAGAGAGAGAGAGAGAGAGAGAGAGAGAGAGTGAGACAGAGAGAGAGAGAGAGAGAGAGAGAGAGTGAGACAGAGAGTGCATAAGGGTGAAGACGTGACATCACAAGGTAGGCGGGCCACAAATGTCATATCTGTCAGTCTGCATGACATCACTCATAAACACAAATCTACATACTGTCAACACAACTTTTGATATAAACAGTAGCAGCTTATCAAAACAAATAACTTACTATTTTTTCCAATTCATCTTTTTATAAAAATGATGTAGCTTCTAGAGGCCAGAGCTCTGAAATTATACTTTTTATTTTTTTTAGCTTTGCTAGTTGGGCTTTTAGGAGCGCAATACGTGTAAAAACGACTCCAATACAAGTAAAAAGTCACCACTATAAAAAAGATTTGAGTCAAAGTAGTAAAGTATCGAATTTTAAAAGAACTTTAGTATTTTACTCATACTAAATGTAGGCAAAAACAAATACAAAGAAATGTAAAACGTTTTTTTTCTAATACAGAAACTAATCCATGTTTCAAAAATGGTAAAACTAATTAAATAAAGAACAAAAAGTCAGTCTCAATCAAATTCGAATGTGCAAAATAAATAAAATAAATCCTATACAATAAAATCCTGGTCAATGTTCCCGTCCTGCGTTCATGTGGTTTTTAATTCACAATCAGCTTCCAGTATCTTCAGCAGACGACAGATGGCGAAATCACCTCGTTCGTCCAAGAAATGAACAAAAAAAAAATCGATTATGGCTTGTCGCGCACAATCAAAATGTAACGAGTAACAGTAAGTGTCAATTCAAAAGTAGTGGAGTGAAAAGTACAGCTACTCAATCAGAAATGCAGTGGAGTAGAGAGTAAAAGTTGCTTCTATTTTTGATACTCGGTACAAGTACGAAGTAGCCCAAAACATACTTAAGTAACCAAGTACATTTACTCAAGTAGCTTTTGATGACACTAGGTGAAGAGTAGCTGAGCTCACCTCTACACAACAGTTGGCGTCCAGTGTGACGGTGCCTTTGCAGTCTCTGCGGTCTTCAGCGGTGAAGTAGACTAGCGTGCTGGGCTTCAGAGTGAACCAGCGCTCCGACCAGTTCCTCCGCAGCTGAGCTTTCTTCCACAGATACCCCTGAAACACACACACACCGTGAACATCGCATTCAAAGGACGCACGGGTTGTGTGTACATTTATCAGCAAGTAATCAGAAGGAAAAGCGTAATGCATATGATATAAACACATACATTAAACGCACAAACGTATATCTAAATACTGTATACTTAAGTATGTGTATAAAGTACAGGTGTGTATATGTTAATTGCTTATTTATATATTACATGTATTAAGATAAAAACAATCATTATAATCATTTTACATATATATATATATATACTGTATACACTTTATAAATAAAACACACTTGAACTGTATATGTACAGCGTGTGTGTGTAAATACTGTATACGCATACTGTAAACATACTGTAAATATTTATTTGTAAATTTCTTTTTTTTATTCCAAACATGTGGGTTTATATTGGATACTGTTTGTGTATCTATTTTATAGCTGTGTATTCTGTATTTGGACCACATTTTAACGTATTGTAGCATATTTAGCTATAATATATTAAATATATATTTTTTATTTATTATTATCCACTTGGAAAAAAGAAGGTAATATTTTCTATATTTTATAAATATTGAATAAACAAAATATTGAATAAAATATAGAATCCCCTATTGAATAACCAATATGGTCCAAAATATGCTTTTATTCATACATGTATAACCAACCATGTAGTTATTTATACTGGTTATTCAGTGTGTATATTTGACTATTATCTCATCTTTCTTTTTGCACCAAACGGAGTAGCAATACTAATACTAATTTTATTTCTGTGAAACAATGACAATAATTCTATTCTAGCTTGTACATATAATATTGACATACTGCATTTATAGTGTGTAGACAGACTGTATGCAAGTATGCGCGTGTTTATATACACACACACACACACAGACACGTATTCTACCTCTTTCAGCACATCACACACTATTTCCCTGTAGACCTCCGCTATGGCCATGCTGACGGTCTCCTTGTCGACGTTCCTCGTGAGCTTCCCAGAATTCATCATCTGCAGGAACGTCCAGACGCTGAAGCCGTTCTGCTGCGTCACAAAGTCTTCCAGCTCCACGCCGTTCAGCTCCACACTCATGGCCATGCACAGCTTCTTCAGCAGATACTCCACCTGAGGAGGGAGAGAAGACACCTCACCTCGTTTCAGATTCAACTTACCGTAAAAGCTCTAATAGAACACCATGTTGGTCCAATTTTCAACTCTTCCGTCAGGGTGGCGCTCTATTAGAGGGGGTGTTCTATTAGAGGCTTTACGGTGTATTTCTTTATGTCCTAGGCAGAGCTGTCACCTTTGTTCCTTTAGTATAAGTATAGATACTAGAGACTAAAATACTTTATTTAAACTTTAAAATAAATTAAGTAACAACAACAACAAGAAGAACAAGTAATACCGCTAAAAAAGTGTAATTTAATAAATTTAAATGACGTCTCATCCAACCACAATCAGATTTACCGTAACCGGGTGGCGCACATTATCTGGACGTTTTTTTTAGATCGATTCAACACGAAAAACAAAACTAACCGAAATGAAATTGCAGCAACGCGGCTAGTTTTGAAAAAGTAACAAGTAGAAAGTACAGATATTTGCCTAAAAAAAAAGGCGGAAAAAGATTAACTCTAGTAAAGTAAAAGTAAGCCAAATTTCTACTTAAGTAGGTAGACGAAGCACTATTACTTCGATAATTATGCAAGACACAAACCTAATGTGCTACTGATCAGATGTGTAAAGAGTACCGAACAGCCATACTCAAGTAAAAGTACAGGTACTTACTGTAAAAATGACCCCCCTACAAGTAACAAGTCACCAATGTCAAAAAGACTTGAGTCAAAATAGCAACGTATCCAATTTTAAAAGAACTCAAGTATTTTACTCGCACTGAATATAGACAAAAAAAGAAATGTGAAAAACTCTATTCATAAGGTTTTGTTTTCTAATAGAGAAACAAAATTTAACACCTCAATGTTTTAAAAATGGCAGAACAAAATAGATCAAAAGAAAATAAAGTGATCTCAATCACTCAAATGTGCAAAAGTAGATATAAAATGAAATTTTGATTAGTAAGTTATATATATAGCGTCCAGTACCTTAATCAGCATACAGATGGCGATATCACCTTGTCCACGCAAGAAATTAACCGCGGTAAAATCAATTCAATCACAATGTAACAAATAATTGTCCATTCAAATGTAGTGGAGTAAAAAGTACAGTACTCCATCAGAAAGGCAGTGGAGTAGAGAGTAAAAGTGGCTTATATTTTTGATGTTCAGTACAAAGTGACAAAAAACATTAAGTACAGTGACAAAGTACATTTACTCAAGTACTTTACACCTCTGCTACTGATGGCCCACGTAAGGTCTGATGAAGGTCACTCGCGAACTCGTCTTCGAGATAAGAAAAGCCTCCCGATGCAAAGCGTTCAACCAGAGTCACGTGAGTCACGATTCAAGCAGGTTTGCAGAAGAACTACAGGAAATCAAGCAGAATGCAAATCAGCAGCAGAGAAGCGGTTGTACACGCGGGAACATGCGCTTAACCCCTCGCGCGCCTCAAACCCGCCACCGTTATAGCGACAATTAAGGCCTCGGGAAGAGGAGCAAACGAGACGCTTTTAATGGCTGGAGTTCTGTGAAAGAGTTGAAACAACTGCCAAAAATACTGAATCGAGAAGAGTTTGTTATATACAGAGCGATAAAAGTTCACATTTGATCATGTTGTGGTGAGAAAACGGTGGCGGCCTAGGAAATCGGTAGAGCCTAGGGGGCGGGGCTACTGGGCGGGGCTTTACATACTCTGATCGCAACTTAAAAGTTACAAACAAACGGTCTACATTTGAAATGCAGTCTGGGAGATTAGTGAGGGATGATTTGTATTAGACGCTGCTTTAAAAAAAAAAAAAAAAAAAAAAGATCAAAAAGACGGGACAAAGACCATATTGATTAAAAACGGGACGTGCAAATCCCTAGTCTTTTTGATATTTTTTTTTGAATGCATGTTTAAATACAAGTAAATACAACTATATGTTAAATACTACATTGAATATTGAAATCTGAAAGACACATCTTCCCCGCTGGCCGATGTAAAATGATGAAGCGTAGACTGGTCCGCAACGACTATAAAGGGCGGAGACCGTCTGCGTTAATGCGTTAACTTTAATGTGCATTTAAATTGATATAGCGAGCGTTCTTCACCTCGTCCGTGATCATGACCAGAGGATAGCGGTCCTCCGACAGGAAGATGAACAGGCACCAGAGGCGGAAGGCGTCTCTCCCCGGCAGGACGCTCTGTCCCTCAGGCCGGTAATTCTTCTTGGCGGTGAGAGTCCAGCACAGCTCATCCACGTCCTCCTTCACAAACGTGCCTTCCACCACCTTCCAGAAAACAGGCAAAACGCAGTCAACAAATGGACACACAAGCTGGTAAATATAAATATCTTCATGATCTGTGTCAGTCTATAAGCAGAGGTGGAAAGTACTTGAGTAAATGTGATTTGTTACTTGAGTATGTTTTGGCTACTTTGTACTGGTACAGATATAAGCAACTTTTACTCTCTACTTCACTGCATTTATGATTGAGGGACAGTACTCTTTACTCACACAGACTCATGAATGTTTACCAGGATTTTATTGTATAGGATTTATTTTTATTTATTTCTTTTGCACATCTGAGTTTGATTAAGATGGACTTTTTGTTCTTCGTTTAATTAGTTTCACCATTTTTGAAACGTGGAGGTGTTCAATTTTATTTCTGTATTAGAAAATAAAATCTCTCAAAGAGCTTTTTCACATTTGTTTTTTTTTTTTTTTTAGCCAAAATTTAGTAAAATATTAAAATATTCACATTCTTTTAAAATTCACTACTTTGACTCAAGCCTTTTTTATAGTGACTTTTTTTTACTTGAATTGGATTAACCGCCTTTTTATATTTATATTTTATATATTTTTATATTTATATATTTTATTGTTAATTTTGCTTTGTTTATTTTTCCTTTACATTTCTTTATTATTGTGTTTATTGTATTGCATGCTGGTTTTTAATTTATTTCTATTGCTGCTGGACTCGGGGAGCTACCAAAAGAAATTCCGTTGTACAACATACAATGACAATAAAAGCCTCTTACTCTTACTTACCGGTACTCTTAACTTATACAGTACGTATCTGTACTTTTACTCAAGTATGGCTGTCTGGTACTATTTACACCTCTGTCTACAAGTGATTTCTTAATCAAAGCTGCAGAAGGAACTCGCATTCTGTGGGACTCGAACCCACAACCTGTGATGTGGTACCTTGTCCAGGATGTATTTGTTGAGGTACGGCATGTAGCCCTGGCTGGACACGGGACCGTCATCATCGTCTCGGAAATGCTCCTCGAGAGCTGCTGGATCATGTTTGATGCTCAGAACCGTGTAGAGGTTGTGAGACAAGACCTGCAGAGCCAAAGCAGACTTCCTTTATACCACACACTAATGTAAAACACACACACACACACACGCATGATTTGTAGATCTGCGGTCTAATGGATGTCGAGTTTGACCGAATTCGGTGTTGGAAAATAAATACATTTCCTTCTCAAATCCTTCCGCTGAAAACAGACATTTTAAACTCGCTTCAAGATTCGACTGGCACGAGTCTTACACCAAACTGGGCAGGAACCGAGGAACCTATGGAGGAACGTGTTAAAGAGTGAAAATAACCTCGCAAAAACAATTTAAAAAAGCATCTAAGCAAGAATTGTAGAATAATTGCTGTATGATTCGCGGACTTTGTAAATAATTCCGTGACTATTGACTGGTGCGGAGAACATGTGGCTTCTCTCCTCACACAGGAAGCGCAACCGGGCAGTTAACGCAACGGCTACAAACACGTTTTAAAATAGATATTATTTTAGAATAGATTTCCGTTGGCTCTAGAATACGTCCTTGTCCGTTCTTCTGATTCTGGAGATGGAGCAGCGAGAGGTTCTTCACCGTGGGGTGTGTTTGGGGATGAAGAGCTCACCTTGAGTTGAGACTTGGAGACCTTCCCGCTCTTCTCCACATCCAGAGCCGTGAAAGCGTACCAGATGGACTTCAGCAGCTCTGAGCGCAAGTCCATGACTGCGGCACTTTTAGGTTTTTCCTTTTTTTTCTCTAAATGCCTTCTCTTTTCTCATCTCTGACTCGCTTGGCCACGCCCACTCTGAGCCGCTCTGGACCGGCGAGACAGACGCGCCCCCTGCTGGTGGACCCACAAAACACTCCCAAACCAACCCGGTCAAACAAAGACTTGAACTTGAAAAAATTCCGAAACCACAATTACACATTGTTTTGTGGGGTTGCACTGATTGCAAAAAAACAAACAAACCTGAGAAAAAAAAAACTAAAATTGAAAATAGAAACCCAAAGAACCAAATCCTCTTTCGATACACCAGTCTATTCATAAATAAATGAAAAAAGAAGTTAACACAACCAAAATGAGATTCTAAAACAACGGCATCTATAATAGATATCTAAAAATAAATAAATAAAGTTCGTTTTACATTTATTCATTGTTGAGGTTTTTTTTACAATTTGATTTATGCCATATTTGTTTCTACAATGAATACATGCAACATTATTTTCTATATATTTTTTATTTATATAAAATACAATAAATGTAAAATTATATTAATAATAAAAGTTGTGGCTTGAATGCACGAGTGTGTGTGACTTTACTTGATAAATGAAGAGCACTTTTTTATAGAGTTCCACTAGTGGCCATATTGACAAACTTTAATCACTTGAAACAAAATAAAAAATAGAAATAATTACCGCTTATTTCCATTTTAGTTGCAGTTTAATTGAGTTGATGCAAAAGTAACTTATTATTAGAGAAAGAAAGATATAACATTTCATTATTAGTAAATTAATATTATGAAATGAACCTTTTGAAGGTTTCTAGAAAAAAGAAAAAAAAAAAAAAAAAACTTTAAACCAAAACTCAAAAACTCAACTTCAAGAAAACACAGAAGCGCTTCTTTAAGAACTGCACAACTAGGTTGTTTATTTGTCCATAACTGATACAGGATAAATGTTATACATTCTTTTTTCCAAAACACTGATATTTTGTCATTTTCTGTTTTTAATATGTAAAAATTACACCAAACAAAAGCATAGATTTTGGCGAAATTGATATGATACATGATCTGGAACAAAATCAACTATAATTCATGAGCCACGATCGATGGCAACACTGGCAATAATTCGTTATAGTTATAAAAAGAGACATGAAAAAGAAAGGAGAGAAAAAAAAAAAAAAAAAAGAAAAACGACACAAAACAGAAACCTAAAACGCAGCCACTAGGGACATAATCACGCCAGCGAGCAGCAGAACGCACCTAGAACGTTCTCCGCCTCGCCGGCATCTCCAACCCACTGTACAAAAGGACACACGGAGGCTGCGGGTCACGGCAAATCTAGTCCATCGGTGGATAGAAACAAAACAAACCCCATCAGGAGGAGCTTCAAAAAAAAAAAGAACTACAGCGGAGTAGAAAAAAAAAAACAGAAAAAACAAAGCAGAAAGGATAGAAAAGCGTTGACATTCACATTTCTGAAGCCTGATGAGGGGCTAGGGCGAGGCGGGGTAGTGCACCTGGTACCTGTTGACCCGCAGACCTTTGACCTGCAGGGAGAGGCGGGAGGTCTTGCAGGGGATCATGTCCTCCTCCTCCTCGCCCATCAGCCAGTCCTGCACGCCGCGCTCGGCTCCGGCGGACACGTGCTCGCTCAGCCAGCCGCGGTGCCACTGCTCGAAGCGCTCGTGCTGCGTCTGCGCCACCCTGTGCTGCGACTGCGCACCGCCACAGAAATACTCAAGTAAATCACCGTGCGCTCAAACACTCCAGCCTTTTCTGGACTATACGCCACATCCGCTCTAGGAACCATCTTGAATTGTAAATGTACACGTGTGTAACTAAATAGATCCTTTCCTAACCTGCAGTTTAACACGGCAGCAACTTTGCCGATTAAAAGGAGACAGAAAAAAAGAGAAAATAAACGCTATCTATTGTATTTATCTTCATTATCAAAAAATCTGTAGAATAGCCGCACCTTTGTGGTTCAAAAACTATGAAAAAAGTAGCGGCTTATAGTCCAGAAAATACGGTAAATACAAAAAAAATAATAATAAACAATGAAGAAGAAAAGTAAAACAAACTTTTATAATTTGATTCATGTAACGTTATTAGTTATTACAATGAATACACGTCGCATTAAATGTTGCATATATTTTTTATAACAGTATAAAAATGAACAGGGAGAAGAGCTAATTTATATTTAAAAAAAATGTATATTAAATGTAAAAATGTATTAATACAAAATAAAAGTTGTGGCTTGTCACAGGTGTTGAAGTTCAAATCCCTGCTCAAAACTGCACATAGCCAAATATTATCACTTTTTGCAAATAAAATCACTGTAATATTAAGCACTGTAATATTCATTGGTTAAATGTTAATTTTTTAAACACAAACACTGCAATTTTTCAAAAAACATAAATGATAAATTTCAGCTGATCAAGTCGAGTTGAAAATACAATGTAAGATTTGTGTTTACATTGGGGGGGGGGGCAAAAAAAACAAACAATGCTTGGAATTAACCAAAGATTACTTTTTAAAGAAAAAAAAAAAATCTCTCTCACACTAACTAAGAAAAAAAGATTAAGCACCGCGCTAATTACATAATGAGTTTTATGTTTTGTGTTTAAAATGTAACCTTGTTGTAACATTCAATGTAACTAATGAAACATTCAATGTTTCAAAAAACATAAATGATAAATTCCAACTTATGTGGTATGATTATATGGAGTTGAAAATAAAACGCAGGGTACTTGTTTAAAAATGGTACATTTGTTTTAAAAGCAAATCTTACAGATTTAATAGTTAAAAATCAATATAAAAAAATATGGGTTAGCGTTAGGGTTAAAATATCATAATATCTTGTAAAAAAAAAACTTAAAAAACAAATGATAAATTTAGCAAAATAATCTAAATATTTTACAATATGATAATAATATATGATAAACATACCACAATAATATCTTGTAAAATAAACTTACTTGTATTAAAATGGTAAATTGGTTTTAAAAGCAAATCTGACTTAACTATTTTTAATCTGTAAATGTAAAAAAAAACAATAATAATAAAAATATGGGTTAGTGTTATGGTTAAAATATCATAATATCTTGTAAAAGAAACTTTTAAATTTGGAATTAACCAAGGATTACTTTAGTTTTTATTTTTATCTCTCGCTCGCTCACTCTCTCTCACACACACACACACACACACACACACGCACGCTGTATGAAGAAGGGAAAAGTCAAGCAGCTTGTGGATGGTCCCACACAACAGCCTCGGACCCAAACCAGAACAGAAGCGGACTCACCTTCCGGGCCTTGACCAGCGCCCCCCGCCGGTACATGTAGTCCTCGGAGTTCATGACGAACACCATCTTGTGAGTGTTGAGCTTGAAGCGGCAGTCCAGGTTCCCGGCCGTCTCCACGCCCATCTTCCGGTGCCACTCCCTCCGGCAGCGCATGGCCTCCACCTGCTTCAGCTGCCAGCCGCGGAAGTGCCGCAGATTCCTGAGGGGACGCAGAGCACACGGACCTCAGCTTCCCACTTCACTGTGGGTAAAGACTCCAGTGTTCCCATCAGAGAGTTTCCTTTTGGGTCACGCTTGATGCCGAGATGCTAAACGCTGTGGAGATCTGACGCCGAGGTGAAGAACTTAAAGAACTTGAGGATGATGAATGAACTGAAATGTGTTGTGTTGTGTTGTTTGTTTGTTTGTGTGCTACTATAAAACCACCAGTGATACACTTATTTATTGGCTTGAGTTATTATGCTTTTTTTACTCTATATTAATAACTTTGATGTTCACAGTTTACACAATTTCACTTCAGTAAAAAGCCAATTAATCGCAAGAGACACGAAACATTTCAATAGAACTTCTAAAAATTAGATCTTTCATGAAACAATCTTTCATGTTGATTGTAGTTTAAAATTGTAAAACCCTTTGTGGTGACGCGTTTGAAAAACGACTGTAAAAATATATTCCGAAGAAACAGTCCATTAAAATATGCTTCACAGACGAGACGCTCCGATCACAAAGTGGTTTTTCTTCACCCAATAATGAATATAAATGTGTGATTGTGGAGTGTCCAAATCTATAAAATAAATCTGATTAAAAAAAACAACTCGATATTTTGTGTTATCAAAGCAATAGTTGAATCTTTTGTTTACAGATTAATTACTTTTTAATTTATTACTATTATTTTGATTTTTACATTCATCCCATTCACATTGCCATTTACCATAATATACTTAATTGACATCTTTACTTCCAATTATGACACTCTTTAATTTACAAAAACAAACTTTATTAAACTTATAAAGTAAAAGTAAATTATTCGAAAGGTTTTGCTTCATGCGCCTATATAAACCAGAGCATGACGGGTGAAAAATAAATCGGGAAATTAGCCGTTTAAAATACGGTATTTATAGTTTACTACATTTAATAACCAGCAAAGCCAAAGTTAAAGGCCAGTTATAAAAAATAAAAAAATCACCAGGATTCGACTCCAAAGGAAAGTTTGTTGCTTTGAATGTAAATAGTGACATTGTGAGCATCTGAAGGTCTTACCGCGGTAGAAACACCGGCTTGAAGTAGTAGCCCTCAGCCTGCGAGCACACGGCCTCCGTCCCGATGTACTGCTCCATGTAATTCGCCAGCGTCTGAAACGGGAACACCAGCCGTGAACCCACAGGAAGTGAGGTGGGGAAGTGGGAGGAGCCTGCGGGCCGCACGTCACCTGCACGTCCAGCGGATCGTCGCCCTGAGCCTCCTCAGTGTCCAGCAGCTCCACCGTCAGAGTCACCTGACCCTTGTTCTGGATGAACATCACCTGACCAGACAAACATCACGCACACGACAGGTCAGAATGAATCACATCTTCCCTAGAAAAATGAGCCGATCATCTACACGATAAAACTCTGCAGAATGTGAAGATTATTCCTCAGGAGCAGCAATAATGTTCTCCAGCCTTTTATTACGCATTTACAACAAAACCAAGTGTCAGAAACCAAAACGTTCAACAAAAGTATTTCTATCTTTTTTAATAAACTTTGAAAACATTTTTTTTTACTTTTATCACGGCTCATTTTGACCTGAACAATATCTTTGTAATATAAATATGTAGCGCGCTGTTACAAATGTGTCAACTGAATCATAATTTTTACATGACAAGTACACACCAAATAAGCCAAACAGGAGAAGTATAAAAATAGTTATTACAAATGTTTAAACAGGGTGTAATGAAATAAACCAACATTGACAAAAAAAGCTAAATTCTGCAAAAATATCTGCAAATAAATACAAGTGTGAATAGCAAAAACATAGGACAAAATAACTGAAGACGTCCGGAAAAAAGAAAACTCAACATGACGGACTGGTGGAAACACAAAGCCTCCTGGGAAACGGAGTGGGGAGTGTGTGGTCAGTCACCTTGAAGCAGTTCTCCTCCGCCATCACTCGCTCCGCCTTCCACTGGTAACTGGCTTCCCAGGCCGCTCGGACACACTGGGACGAGAGGTTTCCTCCGGCCGCGCCCCGCTTCCTCTCCGCCAGGTACAGCTCCGTCACTTGCAGACACACCTCATCACTGACCAGATGCTGAAGCTGAGAGAGAGAGAGAGAGACGGTGAGTGAGTGAATGAGAAGAAGAAGAAGCAAACAAAGAAGAAAAAGAAGAAGCAGAAGAAGAAGCAAAGAAGAAGAAAAAGAAGCAGAAGAAAAAGAAGAAGCAGGAGAAGAAGCAAAGAAGAAAAAGAAGCAGAAGAAAAGAAAAAGAAGCAGCAAAGAATAAAAAGAAGACGACGACCTTTATATGTCCCAACATTTACATTTTGCAGCAGCCACATCGGTAAACAATAAATAAAGATAAAGAAGATGAAAGGCAAAATATTGCACATTGTTGATATACGAACAAGAATATGAATTAAATGAAGAAAGAAAAAATGATGATGCTGATGATGCTGATGCTGATGCTGCTGAGCCGCTCACCTGCCGGACGATGTTCTGGATGAGCTTGTCCACGGTGAAGCCGATGTAAGCGTGGATGGTGAACATCTCCCTCAGCGTGTCCTCGTACTGTGTGGACTCCAGGTTTCCGTCCAGCAAACTGCGAACCATGTCCAGGAAGGCGGGATAATACTCCTCCAGCTCCACCTCACCTAGACCACGCAGAAACGGAGCTTAATCACACAATCATCCGGAAGATTCCACTGAGCAGGCGGGACAAAACAAATATTCCGGAAATCTCAGTATCACGGTCTCAAAAAAAAAAAAATGCCTCTTTCAAGTACAGATTTTTGTTAGTCTGTGGACGAGAGTAAACTAAAATTCTTATATTACACTTTTTTTTTGTCAGAGGCATTTTTTTTATTGGAATCTTCAGGATGAATTGTGTGATTATTTCGTTACAAATATTAAAAAATTCATTATAAATAGTAAATTACATAATCCAACACATTAAATTGACCAAAAAATAGGGTAAAATAAGAATTAGTGTTTACTGTCGTCCACACACTCACAAAAATCGGAACTTTGAAAGAGGCATTTTTTAATTATTTTAGAATTTTTTCCCCCCACCTGTTCAGTGGAATCTTGCAAACATTGAAAAAAAATCATTATAAATAGTAAATTACAAGCGTAACATAAGAATTAGTGTTTACTCTCGTCCACACACTGACAAATCTGAACATTGAAAGAGAATTCAAACATTCAAAAATTCATGATAAATAGTAAATGACATAATCCAACACAATAAATTGACCAAAAAAAAAAAAGTGTCAAATAAGCATCAGTGTTTACTCTGGTCCACACACACTCAGAGACTCACTGGGCTGCTTGAGGCGCAGCTCCATGGCGAGATCGCTGGCCTTCTCCCTGCGGCCCTCGCCCGTCACCAGCCGGAGTCGGTTCTGCTCGGCCCGGTGCTCCAGCAGCTGCCTCTCCGCCTGCCTGTAGACCTTCAGCAGCCGGGCACACAGGGTCTGGTGCAGACGCAGGAAGAAGTACCAGTTGTTGTTGACGTAGAAGAGGTTGTAGACGCCGTCCAGCTCCTTCTGGTGCTCGGCCTCGGGGTCCCGCAGGTCCACCGCCTCCGCCTCGGCGCTGGGCGGGGCGGGGGGCGTGTCCGCCTCGGGGCCACGCCTCCTGCGGGAGTCTCCGTTGAGCTGCTGCGGCGGCGGCGGGCCGGCGGGCGTGGCGGGGGCGTGGTCCTCGCCCTCGGCCTCCTCGTCGGTGAACTCCTCGCTCTCGCTCAGCTCGCCGCGCCGCGTGAAGAACAGGTCCGGGACGAAGTGCTGCACGATGCGCTTGATGTGGTCCTTGTCCTCCTTGTGGATGGTGGGCTGGCGCTTGACGTGGTAGATGATGAGCGCGGCGGCGTCCTCCAGGATCTGCTTGTCCTCGTAGGTGAAGATCATGTGCGGCTCGCTGCTGCTGCTGCTGCTCGCCCCGTCCCGGCTCTGCTGGCCCGCCCCGCCCTCCTCCGTGCTCTGCTCCTGACGCTGACACACACACCGGGAGACGTGAGATCAGCACGTCTGTCCCATCACGCGACTCGGACTCTGCGCTCGGGAGATGAGTTCAGCTCTCGTGGAAATGAAAGAGAGGGAGAGAGAGAGAGGGAGCAGAAAAAGAAAGGGGGGGGGTATAGAGAGAAAGAGAGGGGAGTAGAGAGGGGGGGGGTAGAAAAGGAAAGAGAGATAGAAACAGAGTGGGGGTGAAAGAGAAAGAGTGGGGAGTAGAGAGAGATAGAGAGAATGAGAGAGAGAGAGAGAAAAAGAGAGGGAAAGAGAGAAAGAGTGGGGAGTAGAGAGAGAGAGAGTGGGGAGTGGAAAAAGAAACAGAGATAGAAAGAGAGAGAGAGGAGTAGAGAAAGAAAGAGAGATAGAAAGAGAGAGAGAGGAGTAGAGAAAGAAAGAGAGATAGAAAGAGAGAGAGAGGGGAGAAAAGAAAGAGAGAGAGAGAAGTAGAGAAAGAAAGAGAGAGAGAGTGTGGGGAATAGAGAGAGAAAGAGAGATAGAAAGAGAAAGAGTGGGGAGCAGAGAAAAAGAGAAAGAGTGGGGAGCAGATAAAAAAAGAGAAAGAGTGGGGAGCAGATAAAAAAAGAGAAAGAGTGGGGAGTAGAGAAAAAAGAGAAAGAGTAGGGAGTAGAGAAAAAAAGAGAGAGAGAGAGAGAGAGAGAGAGAGAGAGAGAGAGTAGAAAAAGAAGGGGAGGGAGTGGAAAAAGAAACAGAGATAGAAAGATAGAGAGGGGAGAAAAGAAAGAGAGTGGGGAGTAGAGAGAGAGAGAGAGAGAAGTAGAGAAAGAGAGATAGAATTGCTTGATTTATCTTCGTCAGTCCAAAGCAACTGTGGAGATTCTGCAGCTACTCGTGAACGGAAGAGAGCGCATCACGTGTTCTAACGGAGAACCGAGACACCGTGTTAGAACACACGCTGCTGCTCTCACCTCGTCATAGATGCTCTCGATCTCGTTGAGGAGACTCTTGGAGCGAAGAGCCTTCATGTCGTTCTGCTTGAAGTTGACGCCCTGGTGGTCCAGAGACTTCAGATAGGCCTTCTCGTACTGCTCCCTCCAGATCTTATTGAAGCCTTGCTGAGCCTCCCGCCACTCTTCCTCTTTAGCTTTCAACCTGTGAAGAACAAACACTCGGGTTGGTTTTTTTGTCCACGCAACATTGACGCAGGGAACACGTTTGGAATCAGACTAGGGCCAAAAATATCAATATCAAACGTGAAGCATTTTTGTTCGTTTCTTCTAAATGTACATTTACGTTTGGCTTTTTCTTTTTTTTTGATCGCAGTTTTCACGGTTTCGTTTGCTTTTTTTTGCGTTTGGATATCTGACCCAAATTTCACGTGGGGGCGGCCCTTACTCTGATTGGCTGGTGAGAATGTGATTGACAGCTGCTTGACCAGGAAGTGTGGGAGGAGTTCAGCTCATGTACACCCTGACATTCACTGCTTTTTTTTATACTAGTACACAAATTGTGATTTAAATGTTATTTCTGCAATCTATAACATTTAGCAAACGTAAAAAAAAACAAACAAACGTAAATGAGAAGCATTTCTGTTCGTTTCTTCGAAAACCGTCACTGATCTGATTCCATAAAAACCGCTGAGACGAACCTCTTGAGCACGACAGGAACGGCGGTGGCCGGGCTCCTCTTCAGCCCTTCTATGATTTCTGGAGCCTTGTCGCCGTAAATGCGATAGACGGCGCGTCGCTGGATGACCTCGGAAGTCCCGCCCAGGCAGTCGTCCAATCGGAAGCGCTCCTGGTCCTCCGGTGAGAGGCGGGAAAGCTTCTTCTGCACGCTCTCCAGAACTCTGATGGTGGCCAGATTGGTCTCCAAAACCACATCCAACTAGGAGCAGAGACGGCAGATTAAACGGAGGCGCGAGAAGGTGACGGAGAGACGCCGTTACCTCAAAGCGCTCGTCCTCACAGCGATGGAGCTGCTCCTCGTAGGGAGTCTTTTTGGAACTGACAAACGTGGAATCTTCAGACCAGGAAGGAAACGAGACCCAGGTGTCATTCAGCACCTACACAGAACACGGAACACCAGTTACCGCGGATGGAATTTCACACGCAAGAGAATTTTCAAAACGCTCTTATTGGACAAAATTCCCAAAATGTCTTTCTTCAAACAGCAAAATTCACGACGTCTCTCACACACGTGACTGTAGTGCTCTCGGAGTATGTGTATATATTTATGTAATAGGTGTATATTAATACAATTACACATTATTCATTATTCAAATAACATTATTTAATACTCCCAACTCTACTTGTATTATCAGTTTAAAAATGCATCAAACATTATTTATTACTATTAATGTAGACATTTATGATACATTATTAAACAACGCTTAATTTATGTTTATATCAAATACAATTAAACATTATTTGTGATGAACCATGTTTAATAAAGAATGTTTGTTGTGTAATATATACACAATACAATTAATGAAAACATTATTTATGATACATTATTAAACATTGTTACATAAATAAGGTTTAATTGTATTACATATGTACATAATGTAACAATGTAAATATTATTTATTAAACAATGAAAACATTATGATAAATTATTAAACATTGTAACATATGTTTCATTGTATTATATATACAGATGATGAAATTAAACAATGTTAACATTATTTATGATACACTGATAAACATTGTTTATTTGTATTATACCTTTATAATACAAACAAACATTATTTTAAAGTTTAAAGTAACAATAGCAACTTCAAGAAGGTCTCAACGTGACATTCTCTCCTATATTGTAGTTTGAGGTTTAACTGTTTGATAGTTGCTCTTCTTTCCAACCTCTCAGTTACACACCATGTTGAAAGTGTGCGAGAGAAGTCAGTAAACAGAAAAAAATATGGGTGAGATTATCCTAAAAGTAATTGTAAAAATCCGTAAGTTGTATTGTAACGAGCGCACCTCTTTGCAGATTGCCGTGCGACCGCTACATTTGGGCTGCTGGTATGTTTTGGGCAGAGCTCTGTAGCTGGAGCCCAGGCGTTTACAGGAAGCGTAGTCCACCTCTCGCCCTCCAGCCTCCATGTAGCGCTCAGACAGGCCCGTGATGGCGTGAGACAGCTCTTTGTCACCCAGAAACGACTTGAACTGGGTGTACAGCTCCGGAAACTTCCTGCAGGGTGACGCGACAGGAAAGCCATGAATCACACAGGCTCTTTACAGGGTTCCTACACTTTCTAAAACATAAAATTCAAGCACCTTTCATTTTCGAGTTTTTCAAGTTTTCTTGTCCTCATTCCAGTTAGATGCTAAAGCACTTTATTTTTGTATAACAGCTTTTTTTGTTATACATGTTTGAATACAAATAAATATTATAATGTTAAATACTAAATTAAGTACTAAAATCTGAAAAATTGCCCAACGCAAGGCTGCAGTAAAATTATGATCCGTGATGACAAAAAGGATCACTGAGTAAATGCATTCAGATTTGTATGTGCTAAAGTGGAATCTAAAGTTTAGTATGAGCTTGGCCTTGAAATCTCGTACGACCAATGAAATCACTAGTGGAATGAAATTTCGTTTTATATCAGAAAATAGTTCAGGTGGCTGTCGCAAAGCATTTTGCCGTTCGTCTTAAAGAACTTAAAGCTGAAAGAAAACACGAACGAAAGAACAGTCATAAGGCTTCGTTTTGATGATTAGTCTTATAGTAGTAGCTGAAGAAGTAGAACTTGCTCAGGTCCGGTCCCGAGGACGTGCACTTATCCGGAATCCACCGTTTAACTACATTTTCAAGCATTTTCAAGCACTTCAATTACATTTCAAGCATTTAAGGATTTTCAAGACTTCCACAAGTTTCCCTCCTCACCCCAAAAACGGCGTGACGAGTTGAAGGAGCTCGGCCCCTGAGACCACCTCCTGGTTGAAGAGAGCTATGCAGCGTAAGAAGTTCTCGTACACTTCCTGGCTCTTCAGCAGACGCCGGACCTGCAAGAACCGAAACGGACGCGGATCAATGACCGACATCGGCCGATAAATCACCAGACGTGTGGATTAGGACCTTGTCGAAGAAGGTGAACTCTCGCAGGACCCCGTGCTTCCCCACCGCGGCAAATGACGGATCCTTGGAGCAGGAATACTTCATTTTCTTCTGAAGGGTCAAATCGAGCGTTAAAGAGGCTGGTTCTGGTGTTGGCTTTGAGAGAGAGAGAGAGTGACGGACCTTCAGTAGAGGGGTCATGTGAGGCAGTAACATGGGTCGAGGTCTCTTCTTGCTCTGTTTATTCAGGTCTTCGTCCTCTGCTTTCTTCAGGTGCTCTTTCCCCGGCAGAGACCCTCCAGTAAACTGCAAAAAAAAACACGGAGGAGCAAAGATCAAGCACTGGCCACACAGACACGCTGCACGAGGCGGCCATGGGGTGTTTCTAACCAACGATCTCTTGGCGTCAGGGAGAAACTGTCCGAACTCAGCGAGCAGATCCTCCTGGCCTTTGAAAAGCGTGGCCACCTTGGAGAAAACCTCGTCTTCTGTCATTCCTCCGCTGCAGCGGCCTCGGCTCTCCTTCACCTCCAGCTGTTCCTTCTGCGAATTAACATGGCAGGTTTAAACCGTAGTTTAGAAGATTCGGACATGACTGGATAGAGCTGAGGTTAATGGAGCTTAGAGAAACAATCTGTTTTTCAGATTCTGATGCTTATCAATTCAGAAAAATCTCATGGAAATCTTTATTCTGAAAGATAAAATCCAAGCACTTTCAAGGTCCATTTTCGAGTTTTTCAAGTTTTCTTGTTCTCGTTCCAGTTAGATGCTAAATCACTTGATATTTGTATTTTGGCATAACAGCTTTTTTTTAATTCATGTTTAAATGTAAATAAACACTATTATAATGTTAAATGCTAAATTAAATACTAAAATCTGAAAAAATACCCAACAAATTATCAGATGTCGACCGATCTGTGACGACAAAAATGCAGGTGATTACTGCATTAATGCATTAAAATTTGTATGTGCTAAAGTTTAGTATGAACATGGCGTCAAAATCTTGTACGACCAATGATGTCCAAAACACCCAGGACGTGCACTTATCCACTGTTTAACTCAATTTTCAAGCATCATCAGGCACTTCGTTTTAAATTCAAGCATTTTCAAGGCCTTGAAAACACATTATTGAAATTCAAGCATTTTCAAGGATTTCAAGACCCCGTAGGAATAAAAACACGAATAAAAAGCAACAATTCTCTTACATATTCACACGTGCGCTTTGAGACAGTTAAAACTGTGAAAAGCGCCTTAGAAATACTCATATTATTATTATTATTATTATTAGGAACCCTGAAACAAGCATCGTCCACACTTGCCTGATACGTGTGCAGAATTTCCAAAAAGGCCCGGTACGTTTCTGGATTGTCCAGGAAACGGTTTTTGATCTTGTTGACGTAGCTGATGGCGCTGTCGAACTCCACCGGGCTCGGCTCCGAGGCTGGCGGGGAACCCGACGCGGCGGCCGGCTGTGATTGGCTCTCTCGACTAGGCAGAGGAAGTGACAGCCTGCTCGGCGGCTCCGGAGGCCCAGATGATGAAGCCACGCTCTCTGGAGAGGTGACGGACTCGTTCTGGACCGACGCGGCTTCGGCAAGGCCTGAAGAAGAGCCGGTGACCACCGTGCCCGGGCTTTTTCCAGAACTTGGAGAGACCTGGTGGAGAAAAGAGAGATCATTTATAAAAAAAAAAATTGAAAAAATAACAGATGGAATAAAGTGGCTGGTCTTGGTTTCAAACAAAGGTGAGCAACACAAGTCTGTTCATCTACCTGTGCGGCAAACGGAGACTGGAGAAATGCCATTCCATTCTTTGGGATCTCGATCCGATATCCGGGAGGCAGGAAGGCGTTAAAACCCAGCACGAGGTCGGGATGTCCATGGAAAAGCTGCGACACTCGGTTAATGACGCCCGGCGTGTCGATGCTGTGGAGTTTAGACAAACAATCAGCTTTTCAGATTCTGATGCTTTTCAGATCTTGTGAACAGACGCCTTACCCTTGAGATTTAAACTCTTTCATGATATCCAAAAACTTGTTATAAATTCCCGGGTCATTTCCGAAGCGTATTTTGACTTGGTCCAAATAAGACAGAGCATCTTCCACCTGAAACAAAAAATAAATACATTTGATTCATTGTCTCAACACAATCAGAATCAGGACAGTGACAAACTCCATCTCAATTAGACTCAGAAAGTCCCAAATGAATAAGACTTTATTTATCATAGGAAGGAGAAATTTCCAAGCACGTACGCATTTCTAAATACGGAATGTACAGCATCACAACACGCTCATCATTCCAAACTAAACTCCGATAAAAGTCAAAACCGACTGATAACTGAGGGCCGAGATCAAAAGAAATAAATTTAGTAGAAATTCACAGGAAAAATCTAATTTAAAAATGTATTCTTATTTATTCACCCCATATTAGTCGACCAAATCAGGGGTACCACCGGTCTAAACTACAAGAAACATATACTTAACATTAAGAAAAGTCCAAACTAGATTTAAACGGCCCTGAAATGATTCTCAAGCCGATGTCTGGGATTTGGAGGCATTTTGGGAACTTTTAACTAGTCTTATCCGGCCGGTGGGAATTCTTGCTCGATCTTCAAGACTCAATAAAGATGATGGTTCAAATGGGTTAGAAAACGGTCAATTGTGTGATTTTAGACTGAAAATTGTAGTTTATTAGAACGTGTAGTATGAAAGAATCCGAGTTTCAAATGTTCTCGATTCCAGGCTTCTAAAATGTCATCACAATGAATGTTTTACGGATTCGGTTACGGTTTTTTTTATTGTTTTATACGACTCGCGTTACAGACCAGAAATAGACCGAAACATCGTGTGAAATGGGATTTTACCGCACAAGACCAAACGGATCCGATCTGAAAACGCACGGGAACAAAACCCCACGGAAAACACGCCTAAATAAATAAAAGCTGAGGAGAAAAGAAACGAGTCACATTCTTTCCCTCAGCGCTTCAGCCCAGCGATCGTTCCTGCAGCGAACACGCCTAACGGGAGCGATCGGTCGAGGCGCAAAACCACCGCTTTATCGCTTCTTTGTGCCTTTTTTTATTCACATCCAACGGGGAAAATAAAGGCTCGCGCACTCTTTTAGCCCTGCCGCGTTAGCAATAATGCTAGTCACAACACTCCGCGAGAAAACAACAACAACAAATCGCAAAGCCGACCGTGGATCGGACCGGCTCGCGTAACAGAACCAGCCGAGCCGAGCGGACGGAACACTTTTATTTCTTTCCAAAGGTCAGGCTGAAGCGAACAGCGACGCCGTCATGACAAAAGCAGCTGGTCGCCGAGCGAAACCCCCTCGCTTATCTGCGTCAGTTCAATGAAAACACAGCGCTCTGGTAGCACACACACAGCCGGGCTTTGGGCTCGTTCGGTCGGCGGACCCACATTAATATCGACCGGCGTTGGTGCCAACAAAGAGTCGCGAGCGTGTGACGGAGTTGCGTTCGTCGCGATCGACTTGCAAACTCTCGCTGCGTCGACTCGCAATCGACGGGTCGCGGTCAAACAAACGGACTTTTATTCGGCGAAATGATACGTGCAAGTTGCATAGTGCGATTTTTCTGATCAATCGCGCGCGCGCACACACACACACACACACGGCGTGAAAGCTTTGATGTGCCCCGTATGCACAAGAACGGCGCAACACTTCCGAACACACAAAGGCGAGCGAGAGGACACACACACACGCACACACACCTTTAGTTTCTGGAAGTGCTGCTGCTGGACCTGCTTCTGGACCACGAAGGCCTTGTCTTGGATCTGGCTGATGGCTTTCGCAGTGCTGCCGTGAGCTTGAATCTTCGCCATGGCGCGTCTCCTTCACCGCCGACGGCCGCCCGATCCACGACGATTCAACGTCCCTCCGTGTTTGCAGCTTGTTCCGCTTTCCGAAACCCACTTCGTTCCAGTCGGCCACCCCGAGTCCAGTCCACTTTATGAGCGGCCAGTGACTGACTCCCAACTCAAGTGTGTGTGTGTGTGTGTGTGTGTGTGTGCGCGCGCGCGCGTGTGTGTGTGTGTGGAGACCGCTCGTGCCCCAACAGCTCAGCACGCGGATCTACGACGAGGCTCCATCGAATCGAAACGCGACAACTAAAGTATGTATTTTCCCCCCAGCGGTCGCATTATTTAAACAATCGTGCGTGTCTCTTTAAATTCGGCGGCAGCTGTGCGCTCGATCGCGGCGTCCGGAAACGGAGGGAGCTCTTGGAGGAGTGAAGAGCGCATGCGCGGGGGCGCGAGGAGGCGGAGCTCGCGAGCCTCGGCGGCCGCGGGCATGAATGGGATTCTGTGCACGTTTTTTTTTTTTTGTTCTAGTTTAGTGAAAAGTCGGGCGGCGTCGATTGAAGATCGATGCTAATTGATTACTGATCCGAAGGAAGTTAATAACCTATATATAACCGATTAGCTGCGGGGACTTCTGCGTTATTTATACACACGTGCACGCGCACACGTGCTGACGATTGCAGTGCGCCAAAACTAAATGTTGCGATTCGTTAAATTAGGAAATGTTTTGTTTCGACTCAAATAGAAATCTGAAAATAAAAGACTAATCTTTCACAAGGTTGCATCGTGAACTCTTCTAGAATGTGTCAAACTCAAGGCCCAGGGGCCAGATGTGGCCCGCCAGAGCTTAAAGGGTTTGAGTGTGCAAAAATAAATACCAAAAAATAAATTACAAATATTTAAATTTCCCACAATGACTTTCTACTACGGTAGGTAGCCACACCGTGTTTTATGCTATATTTTTCTAAATTCACTTCATTAATGGAGTTATGTGTGTTTTCATGAGCTGACCAATTTTTTAAAGATTTATGTTAGAGCAAAAAGTAGGTTTTCTACGCAACTGCAATTGTCACTTTAAGTTATAATAAATAATGAATTGTTTAACATTGAGTAGTTACATTTATTTTACATTGATTGATTATATTTAGTTACATTAAATATTTAAGTTACTTATATTTAAGTTACATCCGGCCCTTTGAGGACAGACATTTTGCTGATGTGGCCTCGGTGAAAATGAGTTTGACACCCCTGAACGTTTAGCCATTACTAGGTCCCAAGTTTGAGCATCACACAGTAATTTTTTTAAATGCACAACTGGCTTTCTTCAAACTTGCAACGTACGAATAAAAAGACAGACACAAAGTGAAGGTCCTAAAAATAAGCGTGGTTTATAAAACCCAATTATGACAGGATCACCAAAGTGTGTACAGAAACACGAATGAGATCAATGGAACCATCATAGAAATACACCCAACATGTACAAACTATCCTGCAAAAGGGGGAACTGGTACGTATTTTTTTTTAACCTCTTTTTATTCACAAACCACATTTATTTATTTATTTTTTTCTTTACACCATAAATGATCGCAGTTGACACCGAACAGAACCATCTATCTACTACACAATGTCACAGTGGTGTATTTTAGAAGGGACACAACACCAACGATATCCAGGAGAGAAGAAACTACAAGCACTTTACATCATGGGATCCGCGAGCAATTCCACCAAAAACATTTTTTTTCCCTTTTGAAAAACGAGGCAGACGTCATTTCCGTATCTGAAGTAAAAAAAGAATGTACAAAATTGAGGGTCCGTCTCTACTTTATGAAGACCTTGAGAAGTTATGACCTCTTCATCTGTTCAACTCCCAGGGCATTGTCTTCACGCCAGTCCTGTCCACATCTCTAAACACCCAGAGATTAGAAATACACGTTTACATCAAACGGATCTGCTTCCGTTCCCCACCACGAAGCATCTTCAGATACGTCCCTCACACAGGACTCATCACAAACCAGCCCGCCACTATAACACTGTCCATTTAAAGCCAAAACCTCAAAAGTACATAAATAGTTGCAATAAATTAACAAAAATTGCAGTTACACAATAAAAAATCTAGCGAGCGAAACGAAAGCAGCATGCAGGCAATGCGACTCTGTGCACAACATCCATCTACAGTGACATCCGATGGGAAATGTGGAAAAAGTTCATCAACTGGAAAGGTTTTTTTTCGTGCCACTCGAGAGGAAGGAACCAGAGATACGGTGCGTGGAGAAATGTCTTTTGGAGACGACTGACCTTCCACTGATATCAAAGGACGACACGGTTTCACAGCAACACCACGTTTTAGAAACGTTTTCTCGAAACACACACAACGACACGCCGTCCGCCTTTTTAACATGAGTTTGTGTGTTTGGACTCGCAGCTGAAAGATTGTGCTGGGGATCTTCACTAAAGCCTCGCTGTAAAACCTAAAGTATTGACCCGGGGAAGTCGATGGAGTCTGTGTGAGAGCGAGCAAAATCATCAATGCCATGACGTGAAGCAAAACAGAAAGGCAACTTGTTCAGACGCAAAAGAAGCTCGTAAAAAAACTAAAAACGAATTATGAACAAAGACATTGCCGCTCTCAGAAAACGCCAAACAGCGTCTTCTTCAGCTTAGCTGCTAAAATACTCCCGCTCCCGATCGCACAAGATTCATAAATTAAACCCCATTTTATCCATATCGTGTCCAACGGCAATGACACCAGTGTAGTTAGAATCACCGGCAGTGTTTTGCTCTTTGGCGAGTTGTGGCGTTAGTAATGGCTTGGGAAAGTTGTACAAAAAGTTCAAACACAAGAGCGTGTTTACTTCCTGTCAGAGTAAATCTGTCTGCGTGCTTGGGTTTATTAAGATTAAAACATTAAAACGCCCCCCCCAGGCTGCCCACTGCTCCGGGTTTGTGTGTCACTTCACTGATGGTCAAACGCAGAGCACAATCTCTCCACTAGGGGGCGAATCACTTTAAAATTCTTGTTCGTGCGATCTAGAGGGCCAAAAAAAAGAAAAAAAACCATTCGTACCAAAAAAACGCATTAGAACGATGCAGACAATAATAATAAGAGCAAAAATAAATAACATAAAATATGACATTTCCAAAACGAGCCTCCAGGGCCGTGATGCGACAACTAAACACGACTAAATAAAGGGAGGAAATGAACCAGTGCGAGTGGTGTGTGCACCAGGAGAACTTCCCTGTAGATCCGTTTGTAAACAGTCGATTGCAATAATAAAGACTCCAAAACCTAAAGAAACGTCTCAGTAAAGTGAAGAACGTGGCTTTGATTGCGTGTGTGTGATGTGTGGCGGCCGTGTTTGTGCTTTACTCCGTGTGTGTGTGTGTGTGTGTGAGGCAGTAGCGTTTAGTTGAAGGCCTCATCGTCCGTGTCTTCAATCAGCACCTTCGTCTCCTTCTTAAACCTGTCACACACACAGAAAGACGACAGATTAGTATTAAAGATTAAAGTTTGTGCCACACAACAACAGATTTAAACACAATAAACACAGATAAACAAGTCCAATAGCAACTAAGACGGACGCACAGCAGCCATGTGAATCACGATCAATTTCGAATCCTTCTCCATTAAATTCGGATTAAAATGGAGTGTTTTGCATCATATGGAACTGACGTGTTTGGTGAATGATGTGTGTGTGTGTGTGTGTGTGTGTGTGCACGTGAAGTGTCATGAATGACGTACATTTTCGGAAAATGTATTTAGAATGTATCGTATGGATTGTGTGTCATCAATGATCATGTGAAATCACGCATGTCCTCACAAATCAGGTGTCACGGATTGTCCTGGATCACGTGTCGTCACGGATCATGTGTTTTATCACGCATCGTGTGTGTCGTCATTGATCGTGTGTGTGTTCTTTGACGATGTGTGTCATCACAAGTCTTATATCGCCACATGTGTCATCATGTGTCGTCATGCGTCATCACGGATCATGTATGTGTTCTAGGATGATGTGTTTTGTCACAGATCATGTGTCGTCACATGTGTAATTATGGATCATTTATGTGTTTTTTTGGATAATGTGTCATCACGCATCATATATGGTCGGAGTCATGTGTCATCACAGATCATGTGTCGTCACGTGTCATCATGGATCATGTGTCGTCACGTGTCATTATGGATCACGTGTCATCACAGATCATGTGTCGTCACGTGTCATTATGGATCATGTGTCATCAAAGATCATGTGTCGTCACGTGTGTAATTATGGATCATTTATGTGTTTTTTTTGGATAATGTGTCATCACGCATCATATATGGTCGGAGTCATGTGTCATCACAGATCATGTGTTGTCATGTGTCATTATGGATCATGTGTCGTCACGTGTCATCATGGATCATGAGTCAACACGAATCATGTGTCGTCACGTGTCATCATATACTTTCCTATGTGTTCTAGGATAATGTGTGTCGTCACATTTTATGGATTAATTAATTAATTATGGATCATTTGTGTGTTTTTTTATGGATAATGTGTCATCACGCATCATATATTGTCACATCATCATGGATCATCATGGATCATGTATGTGTTCTTGGATGACGCGTCATCAGGCATCATTTATTGTCATTATCACGTGTCACCACAGATCATGTGTCGTCACGTGTGTCATCATGGATCATGTATGTGTTCTTGGTTGATGTGTGTCGTCACGATCATGGAGACGTGTTGTAAAGCCGCGAGTGTGTGTGTGTGTGTGTGTGTCTCACTGAGAGGACAGCAGGGGTCGCCGCAAGGACAGGCTGTAGCTCCGCCTCCAGCTCTTCTTCCCCTGGCGGTTCCGGACTCCGTCCTCCTGGTCCATCATCTGCTCCAGCAGCGTCTGGTCATCAGCGTTCAGAGGCGCCACCGAGATGTCCCGCACCGCCCGGAACTCTCCACAGTTATTCAAGTGCTCGTTCTCCAGACGGAAGAAGTTCCACACAAAGCGTCTGATGGATCAGATCAGAAAGATACAGATCAGAAGCGCATCATCTACAGTGAGAGCCTTAAAAGTTCTGAAGTGTCTAAGAATAAACACCAAAAAATAAATTAAGAGCGTGCCAAAAACTACATTTCCCACAATGCCTTTCCACTACAGTAGCCGCGGCAGTGTTTCCTCAGTTTTGTTTATTTTTCTCCATTCACTTGGACAGTTTGATCCTTCATTAGAATCAGAATCAATTTTATTGGCTAAGTTGCAAGTGACAACAAGGAATGAAGTTTGGTCTGACTCCGCCTTTTCCCCTCTATTTTGCAGATATTAACATAAATATATAAATAAAAGAAAAAACGGCGAAAAGAAAATGAGTGGAGTCATGTGTGTTTTCATAAGCTGACAACATTTAAAAAGATTTATGTTAGAGCAACAAGTAAACAGGTTTTCTATGCAACTGCAATGGTCACTTGATTAAATAATGAGTTGTGTGGGACACCTGGCCATTACAGGAGCAGGGACAGGCGTCTCACAGTTATTTAACATTAAAAAATAGTTACATTTATTTGACATTACATTTAATGACATGTAGTTTACAAGTTACATCCGGCCCGTTGAGGACAGTCATTACGCTGATGTGGCGTTTGACACCCCTGATCTACACCCGCGTCCCACCTAAAAACCTCCAGCGGAGCCAAGACGGTCACCACGATGTCCTCCACAAACGGGACGGGGGTCATGGAGGTCAGCGCCATCTGCAGCGTCCAGGCAAAGCGGAGGATCACGTCTTCTACTATGGCGCAGTAGTAGTAGGCCTGCAACACGACCACGACAAGAACATCAGGGCTTTCACGGCAGCGTTACTGTCGTTTTGACGTACTTTTTGCGGGTAGACAATCTCCTCCCTCAGAAAGGTGTTCTCGCCGGCGTTGCGGTCGAAAAGGCCCCAGTCCATCTTGAGGTCCCAGATCAGTGTGTAAAGCGAACTGACCACTGAGGAAAGGATCAGCATGTAGAAGAACACCTCGGCGTCCGCGTGCTTCTGGTCTGTAGGAGAAGACAGAAAACCAGGATGGATTCAGACCAGCGCCGGATATATCAAACGTACAATTAGAAGAAACGAACGAAAATGCTTCACGTTTGACTTTTTATTTTTTGCTCGCAATCTTCACGTTTTTTCAACCTTCACCTAAACTTGTTTTTTTTTTCGCTTCAGGTTTTTCGTACGCTTTTTTTATTTTGCGTTTGGATTTATCACCCAAGTTTTCTGAGGAGGCGGCCCTTACTCTGATTGGATGGTGAGAATGTGATTGACAGTTGACTTAAAGACGACGTGTTCCCGTTTATTTGTGATGGTTCCTGACTTGAAATACGGAATAAAACGGGGGCTTAAATTTACGCGCATATTAGAAACCAGCGATTATAAGTATCCCCAAAGTTTATGAGCGTTGAAAATTCGAAAAAGAAATGGGTGCTTATTTGCATAAATAAGGTAGTAATGATTGCAATTTTAATTATTGCATTAAACGTTATCAAAAACACAAAAGTGACAAGTGGACAGCAAAAATAGTCGAAGAGAAAAGTGGACAGCGAAAATAGTCGCACTAAAACTTTTCAACTGTTGGGATTAGTTCCGATTTTTTTTCCCGTTCAATAAGTGTACGAAACTTTTGAATCAAGATGTAAAAGTTATTTTAATGCCTTTTCTTCCTTTATCTTTTCTTTCTTAAGTAAAGCACTTCATTTAAAACATTTAATATTCACTTACTTTTAAAAGTAGCCTTGCTTAAAACAATACATTTGTCAAAACGTTACTGAATTGTACTGAAATAATTTGATTTGACAGGCAAGTATTGATAATAAACAGGATAATTAAAAATAAATATATATCTGTAAATGTATAAACTGTAAATAAATATGTATACTTCTGGACCTTCGCTTCCAAAATAATTGAACCGGAACTCAACTAAATTTTAGTGCAATACCCCTTTAATTGAATGATCTATCATATGATATCTATTCTCTCTATGTCCACCAGGGGGAGACAGTTCACCACGCAGACGCCGTTCTAGAGCTGATCTAGCGGAACTTTAGCATTACGGCTCATAAAGAAGAAAAGTCCGATTTTATGTCTTTAATTGTCTTTTTGACAGATGATTCATCAACTACAAAAAAAAAAACAAAAAAAAAACTCAAAATAAAAATACATTTTTATTATACAAAAATACAAAAATACAAAGTAAAAGTTCACCTTGATTATATGGAAAACAACACAGAATTGTCAATACGATTAAGAACTGCAGACGTAACACTAACATTGTGCTTTAATCAGATAACAGGTCTGAGGTCAGCGAGGGGTTAAGACATCAGTCCAGATAAAGGCTTTCTCACTCCTCCATTCAGGCGCCAAGAAAACCAGCCCTTTTTCCTCCGGAACACACAATAGCTCCATCATTCCCATTTATCCGGAAACATTCATGGCCGCGTGGAACACAGTGGAGTGGATTACCTCTGGATTCAGAAGCAACACGAAACCTTTCAGACGTACAATCCCAACCAAATCTCTTCACAAACCTTGAGATTATCAGGCTCAGACTTCCCGTGTACAATAGCACGTAATTATTTCTCTTTTTGACGCACATCACGCATTTCATCCGCACACAATCATCTCATCTCCTCTAGGGTTTATATGCAGGAGGTCTATTATGCCGAGAAATTACACTGATGGCTATAAAACAGACAGACCCAATGTGCTCGGCGTCTTTATAATAACACACAAAATACAAAGCGAGTCTGAAGAACAGCTAAAGTCTATCCATCCATCTCTCCACCCACCTAAACAAGTAAACTAAAACTAAAACTGTCCCTGCTCCTGTAATGGCCAGGTGTCTCACACAACTCATTATTCATCAGAACTTAATCAAGGGACAATTGCAGTTGCCTAGAACACCTTTGTTTGCTTGTTGCTCTAACATTCATCTTTTTACATTTTGTTGGATTATGCAAACACACATGACTCCATCAGTGAAGGATCAAACTGTCCAAGTGAATGAAGAAAAATAACATAAAACTGAGGAAACACTGCCGCGGCTACTGTAGTCGAAAGGCATTGTGGGAAATGTCGTTTTTGGTCAACGCACACTCTTAACAAATTTTTTGGTATTTATTTTTTTAGACACTCAAACATTTTAGGCTCTTGTGGGCCACATCTGGCCCCCGGGCCTTGAGTTTGACATATGGGATTTATAAACTCACCGAAACACCCATCCAACCAACAATCTATCATTAAATCCAACCATCCAGTCATACATCCATCCATCCACCCAACCAACCATCCATCCATCCATCCATCCAACCAACTATCCATCCACCCACCCACCCAAAAAACCTTCCATCCATCTACTCAACCACCTACCCAACCAACCATCCATCCATCCATCTATCACTCCAATCCAACCAACCATCCAACATTCATAAATCTCCTGACCCATCCACCCACCTAACCAACCATCTAACCTCCCACACCCCATGTAGATCGCAATTTCAATACGACCCCAAGTGTCCATATCGACAAACTCACGCCCTCTAAAGAAAGAGAGAGAGAAAGGAAAACGCCTCTCATCCCCCTGTCGGAGCCACTCGTAGAGGACATGTTCTCTCGAGATGTTTGCTTTGTTCAAAGATCCCGGTCTGATAGGGCGAGAAAAGCGTCAATGTTATTCTCCCGTTTCAGAGCTTCATCATTACTATTCTGGCGATGTGTTTCGCACCGTTCTGTCTCACCACAGGCAGGCCATTACAGCTCAGCCTCCGCTTCCTTTCATTCCCTCTGTTCCTATTTCATTCTCTGTCTGCTCTTTTTCAAGCGCTTGCCTCCTTTCATCTCTCACTGGGCATCATCGAGGCTGTTAGGCCGGTCAAAGCTCAGCTTGGCATTTAAATGAAACCCGTAGACACGTCTCATCGAACCAGGCAAGTGACGTGAGAAATATCAACACTGGCACAAGAAAATGGTAACGAAAACGGTGACATTTAAAAATCCAATTTCGTGATCCCCAACCTGCGGCCCGCGGGCCACGTACGACCCACGAAGGTGTCACATGTGTCAATGTTTATGTTTACACACTTGCTTAGTGCTTTTAATTCATTTGCCGGAAGCTTTTATGTACGATAATACTGTATTACAATGACTTTCATTGAGACGACCATCAGGCGTCATATTTTTATTATTTTTATATATTTTTAACATATTTTTATTTTAGCTGAACGTACAGTTTCATGCTCAATTGTCACCATGTAACTTTACAAGTTTGTTAAAAGAAAAGCAGAAAATATCGGTGGCGTTTGCAAACTTCGTTGTAACTGTCTCAAAGCGCACAAATACTTAAGTAAAAGTGCATATACGTACTGTAAAAGTTACTCCGAAATAAAAAAAGTAAAAAGTCACCACTATAAAAAAAGACTTATGTCAAAGTAGCAAAGTATCGATATCGAAATCACTTCCTGTTGGGCTTAAACCTTCAACCTCCAGGTGACAATCCTACAGCTCGAATGGAAAAGCCACAGCACCTTTAAATAAGGCGGACGATGGCGATGTTGAGATAACTGTGTATTAATGATGAACTTATTAATGTCATGTAAAATAAACGTGAATAAAAAAAAAGAGCACCTCGTTTAGGTTTGTGTGAGCACCTGTGCTGCCTCGTTACATCCCTGTCCCTGCTCCTGTAATGGCCAGGTGTCCCACACAACTCATTATTCATCAGAAGTTAATCAAGTGACAATTGCAGTTGTGTAGAAAACCTTTGTTTGCTTGTTGCTCTAACATAAATATGTTTACATGTTGTCAGCTTATGAAAACACACATGACTCCATCAGTGAAGGATCAAACACTGATGTGTGTGTTTGAAATAAGTGAATAAAGAACAACAACACAAAACTGTGGAAACACTGACACGGCTACTGTAGTGGAAAGGCATTGTGGGAAATGTAGTTTTTGGTCAACGCACGCTCTTAGTTTATTTTTTGGTATTTTTTTTTTCACACTCAAAATTATTAAGCTCTCGAATTTTTAAGAGATGACCGTGTATTAACGACGCGGAGCAGCGAGACGGATGTAAACCTGATGAGAACATGAGCTGGAATCAGAGCTCAGATGTGTTTGTGTATTAAACGCTCGCAGACTGAATCCTAATGAATCGATGAAGTGTGAGGTGATGCTCGGGCTGGTGGCCAGACGTTATCTGCTCTTCTGATGCGGCATCATGCCACGCCGCCACGCCACACCACCCGCTTCAAAATGGCTTTTCAATCCTGACATTTCCGATAAATCGATTGGCGAAGGGAAACATAGCAGGACATGATAAAGTGTGGATTTTCGAGTTCGAGGAATATAAGCTGCAGAACAATCGAGACACGTGTGGAATTCTAATGGCTTTGAAAGTCCTTATATTTTTATGCAATTCAAAAGGTCAATTACAAAATTATCAAATTGAAGCGAGTTTCCCGATGAATGAATGTCTTTTGAACACCAAACGAAGCACATTCATTGACAAAAACCCTTTGTATTCCGACTTTATATTATAACACTTTACATAGACGAATGAAGCTGTTTATGTAGATGATAGAAGTCGTACAAAGTCAATGGTTTTATTTTTATTCAGTTTTATTAAGTATTTATTAAGTATTATTTAGTTTTAAGTATTATTTTTTCAACCAAACAGCCTCAAACATGCGAAACACGTCAAGCTTCGAGCTCAAAAGACGCAATAAAACACGATAAAAAGACAATTAAAACTCTGCTTAACTCTCCTTGTGTGTTTGGATGAATCATACTTTTTCGTCATACTTAATTGTTCGAATTAACAGTTTTGTTTTGAGGTATGTTTATATGACTGTAATACTCCTCATCCACTATTTTTGTTCACGTTCTGAGCATTCTTTGAGCATTTTTGTCATTTGTAATCTTGGTAATTTTTGTATTGAATTATCAGAAAATCATATCAGTAATATAACTAGAACACATTATATTACATTATTACAATATTATTACATTATATTCACAAGAAAGTGACTCTTCAAATCCGCATCTGCATACAAGATCTCTCAATAATCCGTTTTTGTGTGAACCAAATGACAGGTTTGTTAATAAAAAAAAAATAACAGTAGTAATAATAATAATAAAAAAAAATAATAATAATAACAACAACAACAACAACAACAATAATAATAATACTGTGATAATAATACTGTAATAATAATAATACTGTAATCATAATGATGATAATAATAATAAGGGATTTGATTTATTTGGCGCCTTTCCAGACCCTCAAGGTCGCCTTACAAGGGAAGGCACACACACACACACACACACACACACACACACACACACACACAGGCATGTTTTTACCTGTGTGAGTTCTGTACAGAGCGGCAAACGTGACGACGAAGAAGGTGGTGGAGTATTTCCCAGCATTCACCAGGTGAGGAAAAGCTCTCTTGGTGTCACGGTAACGCCGCAGACACTGAACAAACCTCAGCCAGGCCGGCAGACAGTGAATGATGGCACGAACCCCGTAAGAGTAGCTGTTACACCTCTCATCACCTGAACACACACACACACACACACACACACACACACACACAACACAGCTGAGTGATACTCACCACACACACACACACACACACACACACACACACCACAACACAGCTGAGTGATACTCACCACACACACACCACACTCTCTCTCTCTCTCTCTCTCTCTCACTCACTCATCTCCCTCTGTTTCTTTCACTCACTCCTCTCTCTCCCCCTCACTCTTCTCTCTTTCACTCACTCACTCACTCACTCACTCACTCACTTCTATGTCACTCATTTACTCACTCCTCTCTCACTCACTCATTCACTCACTCCTCCACTTACTCCCTCACTCCTCTCTCTCTCTCTCTCTCTCTCT
>MU204235.1:6270368-6281637 GCA_017309775.1 Paedocypris sp. Pulau Singkep | reverse complement strand
AGAACTCGCTGAAGGCCAGCTGCAGGTCTTTGATGTTGTGGTGCGTGTTGCGCTGCTTGTTGGACAGGGGGAGGAGGCTTCTGCGCTGGCTGCGTATTCCCTCGCGCTGGGCGTCCAGCGACGTCTGCAGCTCGTTCTGTAAGGTGGCGAATCGCCGCTGCGCCTCCGCCAGTTTCTCTGCGCCAGGATCCAACACCAAGGATTACACTTTTGCCACATCGTCAAAAAGTTCAGATTGACACGAAAAACTATTTTCTTTTCAGTTTACTTCAGTGATTGATGGCTCTGATTATCTGAAAAGCAAGAGGTTCAGATAAAATCTTCATTTCGACTCTGAAATATATTAAATCCACATTTATAAGATCAAGTATCAATCTATCTATCTTCTATCTTACCTTCTATTCATCCTTTCATCCATCCATCCATCTATCTATCTATGCATTCATCCAGCTATCCATCTATCCATCCATCCATCCATCCATCTATCTATATATTTATCTATTTATTTATCCATCCATCCATCCATCCACTCATCTGTCTATCTATGCATTCATCCATCCACCCATCTATCTATCTATCTATCTATCTATCTATCTATCTATCTATCTATCTATCTATCTATCTATCTATCTATCTATCTATCTATCTATCCATCCATCCATCCATCCATCCATCCATCCATCCATCCATCCATCCATCCATCCATCCATCCATCCATCTAATCTGTACGTCAGTCCGTCCATCCATCCATTCGACCATCCATCAGTGCGTCCGTCCATTCAATCAATCAGTTTTTCTTCTGTATAAAGTGATTTTCATTGAGTAAATTGTGTTAAGTGAGAAACTCTGGACAAAATTCTGACTGCGGAGGTAAAAGATAACTTGATGTGTGTTATAATAGGACTGAGACTTCCTCATGGAATATTATCCTAAAATCAAATAGAAGAACATAACGGTTTGACTCCTTTTTATTTCTCCACCCGGACAGCAAATCTCTTTAGTCTTTTGATATTAAAAAAAAAAAAATCAGTATCGCTCTACTGAGAAAGCCTGTGTGGCTTACGACTCCAAAACCAGAATCCATTTTGCATGTCAAATAAATGTGGAAAGCGGAGCAGACAGACTTCCTGATGGAGACGAGGCTCTTCCTGTAAGGCTGATATCTCAGACAGCATTATCCGCTCTGGCCCGCGTCCCAGGACACTTTTGAGCAGGACTCATCTCACTTTCAGAGCCAAAGGAAAGAGGGTATTAGGTTCTGAGGCGGCGATGGAACCCGGCTGGGTCGAGAGACACCAGAGAACCGGCGGAAAATTCCGGCAGAGTATTTTGGGTTTTTTATCGATTACCGTATTTACACGAATATAAGCACCCCGTTGATTTTTTTAGGCACAAAATAAAAATTTTACATTTCTGGTTCAATTACGTTAATATTCTCCTAAACATGCAATTTTTTTCTTTATTTAACAAACCTAACTTGTGTACTTGAAAAAGTCGATTCTAGTGGTCAGAACTTCATTTCCCACGATCCTTTGCAACAGTCCGCGCATGTGCAAAGCAGCTGCGTGAGGCTCGTCGAGCTCTCTGTTTATCTGACGCTGTGAAGAGAACAGAAGCGAAGGATTATTATTATCCCCTGTTTAGCAGACCCAGCGTTTTGATTGTGTCTGTTCCTTGGATTTTTTACTCCTTGCCCGTGTTCTTCATTTTCAAAGTTTTTGAGCGTCGAAAAAAAAGAAAAAAAGTTTATATTCGCGTTAACACAGTATTTTCTTTTTACCAGCCATTTGGAAACAACCTTATATCCCTTACAAAGCCTCAAAAATAGATGTTAAATAAATCTTATAAAAAGATTTTAAAATAACGCAGCACCTTCAGATTAATAAATAGTGTTCATTACTCTTTGTATTACACCGTATTTACATAGGGGGCACTCAAAATCCTAAAAAGTGCCTGGGCGTCTCACAATCCGAAAAATAAGTAGGTCTTATTTGTGGGAGAGAAAACAAATTTAGGAAATAAAAGGTCCGCACCATCATTATTAACAGTGAGTATTACAGCTATAAGGAGCTCAGGTTTAGAAGATCCAATGTTAATTCTGGCATCGGTGGTGCCAGAATTAACCCAAGAACCCAGGCACATTACCATATAAGGCATTGCTGATTTTTATTAAAAACCGTGTTCCATTTATCTAACGATGTTTCATGGTCACGTGATAAAGCAAGAGCGGGCAGGAGGTCAGACGCGTTTCCAGTCTAATGGACTCTCAGCCTCTCACCAGCACCACGGCGCTGGTTTATTTCGGGTCCGTCTATCAAACCTGCAGCACTAGAGGGAAAAAAAAGAGGCTAAAGAGACAGAACTCGCGGAAGCAGAAGTAATCTGCTGCATTTTAGCTTGAATTATTGATGCCCGTGTGCCCCTTTGTTTCATAATAAACCACTGATTCAGGGTTTATTATGAAACAGGGTTTATTATGAAAACGAGGGTTTGAAGACGAGCCTGTGGCACTAAAACGCATCTTTTTGAGCCTTTTGACACAGCGGCTCGTTTATTTCTCAGCAAAGGTGAACGTTTGTGCTCACGACGAGAACATGTTCTTTTCAATACCTCCGATGGCCACTGGGGGCAGCATTGCTCAACCATTGCGTTTGGCGTGACTCGTCATCTATTATGAGTCCAAACATAGACGTTTCCCCCCGACGCGTATCAGGATGACGACTGCGGGCTTTACACATTACATCGCTTCCCAAATCCGCCAGTTAAGCCAGGCCTGATGCGCAGGGAATCCCAGTCCGCCGTTTATTAGGCTGGTGCATTAACGTACTTCAGCACAATAGTTCATTTCCCAAATGTGCTACGAGTTGTGGTCAACACAAAAGGCATTAAAAAATAACTAATTATGATGATGATCATAATAATAATAATAGTAGTATAATAACAATAATAAAAATGATAATAACAAAAAGCAAAAAGATAAATTAGACGAACTGCTGATAAATAAAATAGAGTCATCAGTTAAAAAATCTATTATTAATATTTATTTATTTTTAGTTATATCATTTTATATTTCATGGTATATAATTTTGATAAAAAAAAGTTATAATTTATGCATATAAAAACATAAATAAATTACAATGTAGTTGGTTACTGAAATAATCAAAATCTAACATTTGAATTGCTTTTTCATAATAAAATTCAATTCTAAAAAACAACTCAAAACATGAATAAATAATACAAAATCAAAATAAACAATACAAATATGAATATTTGGGATCAACCCAGGAACTGTGCCCAACCATCTATTAACATTTTGTTGTGAAAGAAAAAAATGCAAAAAAAAAAAAACAAATACTTTATATTGTGTGGTACAGTAAATATTCTATACGGATTTCCTGCCTACAGAAAAGGGCAGTAGACGGATTGTCAGAAACAATTTGCCTCTCCGCTACGTTTAAGTGCAAGGCGTGAAGAAAAAAGCGAACAAATACCCGAGTAGAAGGTGTTGATCTTGGCGAGCTCCTTCTCACACGACTGAAAGAACTTCTCCTCGAACTTGGCGTAGGATCGCTTGACGGTGTCTTCATCGGTGACTGTGAACACAAGAAACTAAGTTTAAAAAATCGGAAAAAATCTAAAGTTTAAGACTAAAGTGGAATGACTCAGATTTTTAAAAAAGATAAACCCTATGGTAAAGATGGAGACTGTAGATTTATAACTTCATCAGCCGGACATTTGTATAGGCACAATATGTTTGTATAGATGAGGGTTTCGTGAACCAGAACGAGACGCTGTGTGTTTGTCCTTGTAGGTCATTTAAAAATAATTGCTTTTCAAAAAACTTTCTACGAATGTGGTTTGAGCGTAGCAAACACAGCCTGACTCGTTTAAGAGCTTGTTACAGACGGAAAAACTTTCATAACGTCTGCAAATAATAATCATACCATATTATAATTTACAAAAACACAATGATAGTAAAAAGAAAACATCCCCGTGCCGTCAATTCACATAAAACTCGAGCAGATGGGTTCAACCCCAACACACTTCTTAATGCTTTTTAAAGAAAGAAGAAAAGCCAAATGGTAAAATAATGAATTAAAAATTCCTAAGCGTCTCATTAGGAAGCTAGAACAGAAATGGAAGGAAACTGAGCTAGAAGTTTATAAATATAAACGTATAAATGAGCCCTAAAATCTGCCAGATCGTATTGTAGTAAACTTATCTCGGAAAATCAACATAATCCTCGTCATCTTTTTAAAACTGTATTTAATTTTTTTTTTTTTTTCATTTTAAACCTTAAGGAATTTTTTCAATGAGAATATTAGTAATATCAGAATGAAGATTACAGCCCAAAATTAAATACACCAAAAGGAAACCCACCCGTTTTCACGCTTCATACATACACTCAGACAGGCCATGATGAGCTCACAAAGATTATAACTAGGACTGAAACGACCCAATACCGACCAAATCACTTAAAGAAATTCTGCCGGTGGTTCCAGAACCGATATTAACCCTGATAAACTCGTCGCTAGCTTTGGGTCACGTGCCACAGATGTCCAAACAGATTATAACCAATTTAACTAATTATAGACCAATACCCAATTTTCCATTTGTTTCAAAAATTCTTGAAGAGGTAGTTTCAGGTCAACTTTTTGTGTTCCTGGAACAGAATGGTAAATTTGAAAAATTTGAATCAGGTTTTAGACCGAACCATAGTACAGAAGCGTCACTGATTAGTCTGTCAGTCTGAACACAGATTATCGATGGACTTTATTATTTTTTATTTGACTCTTTTTTCCTAAATATAAAACACAGATGAAAAATGGACATTTTTCTTTTTTAAAGACTCTTTTTTCCCAATTCCGCATAGCGGCTTTGCGTTGGTCTGGGGCTAAGAAAAGCGCTATATAAACACACTTGAACTTGAACACTTAATAACATTATAATACACCAACTTTATGAAACTATTGAGAACACCATCAAATATGACATTATATGGCAAGAAATAGTAATGTACGTGTTGCTTTTAGCGCTTGAATTGCCTGCTGGAGGTTGTCAGAGTTCCACAGGAAGTGCTCCGTAATGTCCTAAGTGGCGACTTCCTGCTGTTCTCCTCGTGCTAACATCATTAACCTACTCAGGGTTGGTGTTCACCGCAGCACTAACTGGATTCAGAAAGAAGATCGGGAAAAAAGAAATAGAGTCTTAACTCTTTGTTAAAACTGCAGGCGTTTGGGAGCATCCCATTTGTAGCGATTGTAAAATAATTTATTGGACACAATAATAACGTTGTATATAAAAAAATTAATGAATTACATTTTGGTTGGTTAATGAATTGAAACAAAATCTAAACTTCGAATTGCTTTTTTATAATGAAATACATTCTAAAAAGAAACTATTCCAATCAAAAAGTATGAATAAATAATACAAAACAAGCATCAACATATGAATAAATATTTGTGCTGCAATGAGTTTAAATATGATTTTAAATCGACCACAGAATTGCTCTCAACTATCTATTAACATTTTGTTCGAAAAGAAAGAGCAAAAAGAATAAAAAAAAAAAAAATCAGATTTAGAAAACCTTATATTGTGTGGTACAGTAAATATTGTACACAGATTTCCTGCCTACAGAGAAAGACAGTAGATGGATCGGCTCTTTTTCCTCTATCGTACCTTCTCGACAGCCTCACATGAATAGAACATTTTCCCTCCGGTGCCTCGACTTCCCAGAACTGACTGTGTCTGCGGATCAAGGTCTGCGTGTTGTTTTACCCAAGGCCTTGTGGTAACGCGCTTCGTCTGCTTATCCAGAAAAACCAACATGAGAAAAGTCCATTTCTGAATTTGTGCTCTTGTGTTCGAACATCAGAGCTGAACATCATCTGAATCATCTCCCGTTATGTTCGGTTTGGGACTTTTATTATGCATATGAGTGTCAGAAACCAAAAAGTTCCCCAACACCGTGTGTGTGTCTGTGTGTGTGTGTGCGTTTTTGTGTGAGTGTGATATAGCGATGTATTATGTCTCATCGTTGTAAAGAAACAAATAGTATTTGATCTTTCTGATTTTTTTTAGCTTCAATTTGTCTGAAGTGTCAAATTATCATTGTAACAAAAACATGCGGGTGTTACAATTACAAAAATGCATTAAAAAACCGAACGATTTTTTTTGTTTATATGTAGATTACACAAACTAATGAGAAGTTTCAAACTGAAAAAATACTTTTAATACTTTTCATTTATTTATTTATTTATTTTTTACTTTTAACACAGGTCAATTAGACCCGGACATAATCTTTGTAACAAAAACATGTTTCGGGCGTCAACTGAACCCTTATATATGATAATTACACCAAAATAAGCCAAGCAGGAGAAGTCTCAAAGCGAAAAAATACTTAAGTATTTTGCAAACATTTTTAAACCTTGAGTCAATTGGACCCGAACACAATAGGAGGGTTAATAGAAACACACCAGCTCTTTATTTTACAGCCCATTTAAGCAGGATGTCGGGGCTCGGCGCCGTTTATCACCCCGTGTGTTTGCCCCCCTCCGTCTTATCTCCCTCCATCACCACAGATGAGCTGAAGCGTACGCCTGGTGGCAATAAAGAGGCGAGGGAATGCTGCGGCTTTTATGAGAAGCCATCATCTTGAGTAAATTAGAGGAGCCGATTATTCCTGTTCTCCGCCACGCTCTATTAAAAGCCTGAAGTGAGTGGGTGGGCTCGCAAGTGGCCCAACCTGTTAAGCAGGACACGATGCATGCTGGGAAAAAAAAAAAAAAAGGAGGAACAAATCATATCAATCCAACCACGGCCCAACCCCCTCTAGAAGTTCAACTAGATCCTCCGATAGAAGACCCTCTCATCCGTCTCACTCCCTCAAGCCACAATTAGCACAGCCAATCACACGCGGCCAGAGTCGCGAGAGTGTTAGCACCGCGCCTTTAAGAGTCTGGCGCCCGCAGCAGCGTCTGTGTAAATAGCACGCAGGGTTAATATTGACTATGATTTTTTATTTCGTTTTAGTCACGGTCTTTTGAGTAAAACTCAGTTTAGTCCCTATCTAGTCATCTTCATTTTTTTTGTTTTAGTCTATTTTTAGTCGACTAAGTACCTCGGCGTTTTAGTCGACTAAGTTACAGTATAGATTTAGTCAACGGAAATATAAGTGCTATATATTCTATATGTTTGCTAATGTTGCTACATCTAAGAAATCTGACTACGTGGTTTACTATGAACATATAAGACAGATCTTATTTGGAAAAACATTTCTTTTTCTTTAACTAGTTTTTATGAACTTGTACTTATAATTTATGAGAAGTGTACATTTATTCTTTATTCTTAAATTAAATCCCATCAAAGAGAAAATTAATTACAGTAAACTAAAATTAATTATAAGTGCATCACGTTATAAGTAACGAATAAAGATGTTTCATCAGCAGATGGCGCTTTTTAAGGTGGCGTTGAATATAAAATAACACACTCCGTGTCCTGATTGGTTCTCCTTGCGTTTGCACCTGCATTCTCCACAAGCTCGGATTATGATTGGACGTTGTCATGAAAGGCATTTATGTTTAGTTTTTATTCGTTGACGAAAGTGTCAATAAATGTAGTTGTAGTTTTCGTCTGTGAGCGAGAGTTACTTTATATAGTTCTCGTCTCGTTTTCATCAGGGAAAAAGCGTCATTGACGAAGACGATGAAGAAACTATTTCGTCAACAAAATTAACACTGACAGCACGTATAAAAACCCGGCAAAGTAAGCAGGAAGCAGAAGGGCTTTAAATCCTTCCCTCCGCACTCATTCATTAGAACTTGACCAGCTCAATGAGGGAATAAATCTGAGTGGTGGTGGGAGTGGGGGAGGTCAGGATTCCCGGCAGTGGGAAAACCAGGAAGAGCAGCGGACGCAAACATGGCCGGTCGGACAGGAAGTCAGAGAAAGTGAAGCTGTGAAGATCTGGATCACAGAAGCGACAACATGAAATATTCAGATTCGTGTCTCATGCTCGAGAGGCTTTAATATTCCATGTTTCCTTCCCGACTGAGGTTATATTGCATTTGATATCTAACGCACAGGCTCAATATTAGCTTCACATATTATTATATATATATATAGATCAGAGGTCATTAGATGGAAAGGTGAAACATACAGAAGCACGTATAATACAATAATATAGATAATACGGTAAATAGATAATTCATTTTTCTTATACGTAAGACCCTATTATATTTTCCTATAATAAGATCACGGTCATTACCTGTGATCTATATGAAGTACAACTGGAAGTAAATTAAATGTAAATGTCCTCGTTTTGTCACTATTAAAGTGTCCGACAAACAAATACAGTAAGTTGTTGTGAATGGAAATGCATCAGTACCGATAAATATTAAATCATTTGATTAATGCTACATTATTTACAAGTTTTGGTTCATAATATTGTCAAATCACACACACACTAATTTTTGAGTTAAAGTCTTTAACGGCAAAATCAAATGATATCATTGCTGCTGATAGGAATGTTTAACACTTGTGAAGTCATAATTGAAGTGACATTTAAATGTATATATATATATATAACTTTAGAGTTGGCTGTAATTTGAAAAATGTAAAGAACTTTTACATCTCTGCCTTTTTTTTTTTTTTTTTTTGCCGCTCAAACTAGGACGATGAACTGTCCGTGGTTCTGAAACTCAGTTCCTCAGCACTTTAACAAGCTGAAACTTTAAAAGGCGACCATTAGTCTTCCACATCAAAAGAAGAAACGTTTCCAAATGAATTATCGTTCCGACCCACATCGCTCATGCTGCATTACAAATAATATTCATTTAAAATAACAAGCCTTTATAAACTTTATAAACTTTTCTTTTATCGTTGACCTATCCCATCCAAAAACCAATTTATAATGGTACGACAACAACAGTTCTTTGTCGGCCTCGTCTTCAACCCACCAAGAACGTGACCTGACAGTAAACAGCAGAAACCTAGTTACAGTGATTTACCTGAAGTTCTGCCGTTTGTTAGAGAGCAGCAGACAGAAGATTCCGCCGTGATTGTGTTAAAGCTTCCTCGGGCGGAAACATTGCATGACCATTAATCGGAGAAAATTCCCACATCCCATAGTAAATCTCAATCCAGCCCTTGGAGTCATTGGGAAAAACAACTAGTACAAAACACACAAGTTTCTGGTTTTGAGGAGAACTTCTTTGGAGGCAAATCTCTAAACTTCGGACTCTCGAACAAAAGCGGATTTGTGTTACGCCAAATCATCTTACTTTACAGATAAGCTGACATTTACACCAGAACAGAACTCTGATCTTACAGGTCTTCAACCTTCATCACGGATTCACGGCCCTGTAATATCAGCCCTCTTTCGATGACTTGGTGGATGTTTGTATGGCCACAGATGAAACGTCCACAGCAGATGTGGTGAAATTATATTCAAATTGTTCAAATTCACATTTCTCACTCTCTGTATGTCTCTCTCTCTCAGTCTGTCCATCCATTCATTCATTTATATCCTTATCAGTATGACTCTCTCTTCCATCCTTTGATCCATTAATGTCTCCCTGTCTAACCATCTATCCAACCAACCATCCATCCCTTTTCATCCATCCATCCATTAATCCATCCATATGTCTACCTCATTCTTTAATCTAGCCTTAAATACATAATAGAAGGCTAGATATATATATATATATATAATACTAATTGTTTTCTTCCTCTGTCCATCAAATCAACCATCCATCCATCCAACAATCCGTCCATCTAACCATCTATCCACCCTTACCACCCATCCATCCATTAATATGTCTTCCCCATTCTTTAATCTAGCCTTCCATACATCATTTTTCTCTTCCTCTATTCGTTCATCCAATAATCAATTCATCAAACCATCTTTCCATCCATCCACTCTTACAATTCACTCATCCATCCATACATTAATCCATTTACATGTCTTCCCCATCCTTTACTCTAGCCTTCCATACATCCTTTTTTATTTCTTCTATCCATCCATCCAACAATCCATCCATCAACCCATCTTTCCTCCATTCATCCATTCATGTCTACTCCATCATTTAATCTAGCCTTCCATACATTATTTCTCTCTTCCTCTCTCTATCCATCCATCTACCCACCCTTACTATTCATCAATCCATCTATCCAGGTATGGATCCCTTTCCATCCATCCATCCATTCATTAATTAATCCACGTCTTCCCCATTCTTTAATCTAGCCTTCCATACATCATTTTTCTCCTCCTCTCTCTATCTTTTCACACTTCTATCGGTCTATTTAACAGCCATACTTTTCCCTCTCTCCGTTTGTCGGTTCAGAGGTAATACCACTCATCTAAATCACGCAAAGAACAAAAAGTCCATCTCAGAAGCTCTGCAGCCCAAAACACCATCACGACAAACCCAACCGCGTGAATCTTTTAGCTTTCATCATTCCGGCTACCAGGTGAGGTGACCTCTGAACATCTTGTAATTACCTTCAGCGTTCATCTCACCCACAATGGAAAGTTCCGTCCTCTGAATTAGAAGAGATTTAGATTTTAGATTTAGATTTTAACATCTCTGTAAATGTCAGGAGCCGTAGACACACTGATGTTACGCAGAACACTATTAGGAGTGATGAAGATCTCCGGACTTCAACACTATCGACCAGTTGTGCTGCTGTTAGATGAATCAGCCTTGTCATTTATAAACTAAGCGAGTGAATATTACCGGATGTGATTGCTGGAGCAGAAAGGAACAGGTTCTTTCATCCTCCGATTATGTGCGGGTGAAATTGACCCGTTTGCAAAGTTTAAAAATATTTAAAAAACACTTAAAAGTATTTTTTTCACTTTGAAACTTCTCCTGTTTGGCTTATTTGGTGTAATTATCATAGAAAAAAATATAATGATTCAGTTGACATATTTGTAACACCACGCTACATGTTTATGTTACAAAAACACTGTTCAAGTCAAATTGTCCCGTGTTCAAAGTTTAAAAATAAAAATAAAAAAATACTTGAAAGTATTCTTTCAATTTGAATCGTCTCCTGCTTATCTTAGTTAGTGTAATCCACATATAAACAAATATTTGTAACGCCCGCTACATGTTTTTGTACAAAGATAATGTTCGGGTCAATTTGAAACTTCTAAAAAGCTAAAAAGAGTCAGAAAGATCAAATACTATTTGTTTCTTTGCAACAATGAGATATAAACCACTCCTGTCTCACACACACACACACACACACACACACACACACACAC
>MU204235.1:6250610-6262876 GCA_017309775.1 Paedocypris sp. Pulau Singkep | reverse complement strand
AAAAAAAAAAAAAAAAAAAAAAAAGGCTAATAATTACCTAATAATTAATCTACAAATATTAGTTACATAACAGTAACAAAAAAGTTTTAGGGTTAGGGTTTGTTTATTTATTTATAAACATGTCAAACAATTAAAATGTATAAACTGAAAGGAAATTACAGAATTCCACTTTCCATTTTTCAATTTCCATTTTAAATACCTTAATTAAATACATTTTATTTTCCATTTTGAATTACACTTTACAATCCCACATTTTCAATTACACATAAATTGAGAATGTAACAACTACATTGTATAATAACAAGTTAATGACTAAATTCAGTGGCTGGTTCTGCTGTGAGACTTGCGTTGTGAAGTGAGTAAGCAGGAAGCTCTTGGCAGGGATTTCCTGTGCGTGAATCTGGAGTGTTATCTGTAAAGAGCACTCGAGGCTTCTTATGGCCGGGCATCTCCACGCCCTCTGCGCTGGCACCACGCCCGGCTACTGCAGACGCTGCCCAGTCCATAAGCTTGGTTTGCAGCTCAACGAGAGTCACGTACGTAAGGCCCAGATGTTTGAATCAGGGGTGGGCAAACATGCGGCCCTTTAAAGGTTTTAATCAAGCCCGTCGAACTTGTAAAAATGTAATAAAAGTCAGATTTTTTTAATGTATTATGTATTGTTTTTTTTATGTAATTTCTGGACTATAAGCCGCTACATTTTTCATAGGTTTTGAACCATGCGGCTTATACAAAGGTGCGGTGCATAATCTATTCTGCAGATTTGTTTCTAAAGCAGATATAATTTTTTTTGATGTACTGCTTGTTTATGCACAAATATATTATTTGATTTATTTAGTTACATACATGTACATTTACAATTAATAGAGTGGATGCAGGTGCGGCTTGTTTATCTTTTTTTTTATTTATTTAATTTTTTTTTTCAAAAATAGAGCGGATGCGGCTTATATACAGGTGCGGCTTATAGTCCAGAAAATACGGTAAATCCGGTTAATCTTTAATGATGTTTTATTTTATTTTATGTAACACATTTTAAAAAGCAGAACCATACGTACACAAAATGTACGTAAAATAATTAGTATATTATAGAACTAGTATATAACTAAATATACAGAACTAGTATATTCTTAACATTTATTTTTACATTGTCAGTCTATAGAATCAGATGCCATCAGAGTGTAAATATCTAAGAAACAAACGAAAGTCTTCACAAAAAAAAGTATAGACGTTTTCCCAAAGCATCTCAAACCAAAACTTTTTTCTCTTTCTTCCCAGAAAAAAACTCTGGGTTTCACGTGAAGCGCTTAAAAAACAGAACGGTGACATTGACGGCTAAATTTACTAAAGCTCTTTGCTTTGGGTGGAATTTACATAATTGCAGCACTTATCGTTCCATCACATGACGAGTGAACAGTTTCAACCAGAAAGGACTGTCGGCATGGCAACAGAGCCACAGGTTCACGAGGACGCGTGGAGTCCTTGGCGAGGGAGGCGGAGTTAGGGGCGGAGATCACCAGATTACTTGATAAGAGACGTGTAGAACAAGATTCGAAAGTGTGGGGGTGCGTAAAGAGTCACGGATGCCGTTTTTGTCCAGTTGCATTTTGAACTCTGACTTGCAAACAGTTAGACAGATGAAAAAATGTGAACTCAACGCTTAGAGAAATCTGTATGTGTTGAACAGGCCGGATTTCGGTACAAGAAGCCATGACCTAAGAAAAAAAAGAGATGGGGTAGAGCGAGAACAAGCAGAAAGAGAGCAAGAAAAAGAAAGAGGTAAGGTAGAGCAAGAAAAAGAAAGAAATAGCAGAGAGCGAGAACCAGCAGAGAGAAAGAGAGAGAGAGAGAGAGAGAGAGAGAGAGAGAGAGAGAGAGAGAGAGAGAGAGAGAGAGAGAGAGAGAGAGCAAGAAAAGAGATAGGGTAGAGCGAGAACAAGCAAATAGAGAGAGAGAAAGAGAGAGAGCAAGCAAGAAAAGAGATAGGGTAGAGTGAGAACAAGCAGAGAGAGAAAGAGAGAGAGAGAGAGAGCAAGAAAAGAGAGGGAAAGGGAGGGAGGAAGAGAGAGAGAGAGAGAGAGAGAGAGAGAGAGAGAGAGAGAGAGAGAGAGCAAGAAAAGAGATAGAGTAGAGGTAGAACAAGATTCGACTCAATTGCATTTGAGCTCTGACTTGGAAACAGTTAGACAGATGAAACAACGTGAACTCAATGCTTAACTATTTGATAAATCTGTATGTGTTGACCAGGCCGGAGCCATGACCCATATTCCCCAGTGTGTAGAGGCGACTGGAGCTGGTTTACTGTCTAAATACTGCAGTGAGGCGAGTCATGCAGCCTGACTGTGAATCACCGTATCAGAACACGCTGCCTACATAACTCACAACCCGACACCCTGAGTGATCTAAATAACACCGTCCATTCATGATGATGCAGGTTCTACACAAGTTTAGGTGCAGAGACGTTCAAAAATAAACAGAAAACTGCAATTTTTTAATTACTGTAAAAAAAAAAAAGTGTCTAAAAATGAATACCAAAAAATAAATTAAGAGTGTGCGTTGACCAAAAACTACATTTCCCACAATGCCGTTTGACTACAGTAGCCGTGGCAGTGTTTCCTCAGTTATGTTTTTTGTCTTCATTCACTTGGACAGTTTGATCCTTCATTAATGGAGTTATGTGTGTTTTCATAATCTGACAAAATGTAAAATTATTCATGTTATCTTATATCTTTTAAAAGATAATGATTATGATTTATGCAACAAGCAAACATAGGTTTTCATTTTTCAGACTATGTTTTGAAATGACATGATTAAACCAAAGTCTCTTTGTTTTCCTTTTGCGTTTTCATGAAGAAAATGTGTTATTTGTCACAATAACAATGTTTTAGACAAAAAATATTTAACTATTACAAAGAAACAAGTTTAGGCAAAAAAATGGCTTCTAAAAAAAAAAAGAAATTAGTGAATTTAGTCTTAAATGTTGTACAACAAAATGTTTCAATTAGTGGTCATTTATGGCATGACCTATTGTTTTTTTTCCCTTTTCTATTATGAAAAATGTTTCAAATTAAAGATTTAAAATTATAAATAACGTAAATGTTAAAACAACACTGGTACACTGGACCATATGGACAGCAATAACACACTATACAACACGACAAACCTGATGAAATCTCGCGTGTGGGGATTCACAGAAGGTTTTTTTTACAGGAAGCATTCAGGTGAGATGAGGGGGCGTCATGTCTTTTTCCCCCTGTTTTCGAGCACTTACAATGTCAATCACTTTCAAGGCCACTACCACAATATGGGAAACGGCTGTTGCCGAGCAACGCTCCTGAGTGCCTGGACACTTACAGTACAGCCCATCCATCAGCCAATCAGCAATCAATGCCGACATCCGCAGTCCCTGCAGACCCACTGACCTTTCTGACCACCTCCGCTGCTCAAACATCAGCTTCATCTGCATAGTCCGGCTCATCTGTACGTCACCGGAGGAATCACACCGACAAGCCTCAGTGTCACGATCAAAAATCAATCACGCAAGCGGCGCAAGAAAATAACAAGTGGTTGTGAAAAGTCGACATTTACACGTCGCGTTTTTATCGTTGACATTCTAATCGAAACGCTGCTTTGGCTTTAGTTTTTAATCGAAGCAACGTTCGCTCCGGGAATCAGGACTTTGTGACTATTGGTGATTGAGCCGCAGGAAATCTGTAAAAATCTCATCTAAAAATAAAATGAATTTATATATTTTGTACCATATTTTATTATATCGTGGTTGTTTATATTAGTTTATCCAGCGTGAATATTTTACTCTGTTATTACGTCTTTCTTTTTTATCCAAACGGAGTAACAATACTAATTTCTAATATTTGTAGCCCTGTTATACAAGGACAATAAAAACATTCAATTTTTTTTCGAAAACGTAATGTGTAAAATATGGGAATCAAATTCGTGTTCGAAAAGTCTTGTCGTTAAATCTGCAGAGCGTCGAGGTTTTGCCTTCAATCTCAGAAAAGCAAAGTCTCTTTGAAAGAAAAAAAAAGTCTTTGCTTTATTCATTAAAGTGACATTTAGGACAACTGGCTTACAAACTGCAAATGTTGCGTTTCAAGAGCTCGACAGTCCATAGAAACTGTTATGTAAGTGAGAAACGGAGAGCATTTCAAATGCTCAATGGTCCAAAGAAATGCTCAAATAAAAATAAAATAAATTAAAAAAAAGCCCTGTCATCCGTGATGGTCCCACTGCCAGATGAGAGAGCATCACTTCCCTGTAGACAGCTGGTGACATCCTGTGTGATGAGAGTGTCACGATGCCATGGAGCTCGGAGGAAGATCTCCTCTTTTCCCCGGACATGTCCTCTTTTTACGTCGTGCCCGGGGCGTCCGGACGGGTTTTATAAATTCAACAAAATGTCCGGTTTTCAAGCTTCTTCAAAAGGACCACGACACGTTCGCCAATCGTGCTTAAAATTATTTGAGAATGAAATTGCGCGTCCCGTTTTACAACAATATTTTTTATATATATATTTAATTTTTTAAAGCAGCATCTAATGCAAATCATCTCACGTGTTTTTTCATGAAGATGTAACCTTTTCAACTTTTGATTGGGTAATACACGATGTCATCGTTCGTTTGATTGGTCTTTGTAACTGTCTGTGAGGAGGGCGGGGCTTAGAGAGAGAGAGAGAGAGAGAGATAAAGAGATGAAGAGAAAGATGGAGAGAGAGATAAAGAGAGAAAGAGAAAGATGGAGAGAGAGAGAGAGAATTCAATATTAATTAATTACGTGAAACGTTACAGTTAATATATTAATAAACAACATAATGCCCATGTAACGAAAACGAGCTAATAAATGTGAACGTTTCTACGTAAAATTATTAAATGATCTGTCGTATAAAAAACTTCCCACTAATAATTAGACGGTTATTATTATCAATATCGTTGAAGCTTGATTTTATAACAGAAGAGCTGATACGTGGAACACTATTTCATATTAATAATCAATTACTCAAATTATTAACTTATTAGAAAAGAGTCTATGGTTATTATTTAGCTACAGATATATGTTTTTACAGATTTAGTATTTATTCACCATTGAAGCATTTAAGCTCTGAGAAGACTGTCTGAATTAGTCTGAGGTTCTCCTCATTTTTGGAAATCTAAATATGGTCACCCTACAATTTAGATCTGTAAAACTAACAGAACTTCAAAGTTTCGGCGAGCGGAGACACGGGTCGGGCTTTATGAGGAGATATGACCAGCACACGCAGCTCGAGGCTCGTAAACACGTCTCTAAACGCTGTGTCAATACTCCGACCAGAGGACATTAATCTCCAGTGTCTTGGCTACAGTTCAGTCCAGGAAAATAAACAACCTCAGCCGGTAATAAAAGAAAATACCCAAGTGGAAGAAGTGGCAGAGCAGTCGATAAACGCGGCAAAAGAAGACGCTATGAAACGGCGATTCAACAAGTTTGATAGAAAAACACCTAAAAAGTCGGCGGGCGATTCATCAGATCAACTGGAGATTTTGAACAGGTTAAAAAAACTGATGAGTTGGTACCGAAAATGTAAAATATCTACTTTAGTGAGTCCCGGTTTCTTACTTAGGGTCCAATTAGTCAGTAGAGATGGATATTTAACCCGTGAGATACAAGGATGATAAATACAGCTAAGAAATTCTAATGATAATCCTAATCATTTATTATATTATAATTCAAGCATAACCACACACACACACACACACACACACACACACATTCAAATTCACCTGAACAGATTTTTTTTTGACTATTGGAGGAAACCGGACCCCAATATTACTGCTGGTAAAGTTTCTAATTTCTTATTATACAGTGCACAATTTATTTCAATTATCGATTTTTACCGTTAAAATGTAATTTTTTTTTTTCAATTTTTTCAATTTATTGTTTGGTTCAAAATCCATAAATAGACAGTCCGTCCAGTAAAAAATTGGAAACAAAATTGACCAAAAAATTTGAATATTTAGAAGAAAATTTAAATACATGAAAAACATCTGCTAAACAAAAGGCTTGTAGACATTACTAAAGCGTTCATAATTATATAGAAAATCAGCTGCTAAATAATAAACAATACTATTAAAACAGAAAGCAACAAAAACAACAAGTTAAAACCATTGCTACTAAATCTGTATAATCAATAAAGTTTTATGAGGTTATTTTTGGCAGATGGAGTCTAGTTTCGAATATTCACAGTTTATTTCTATCCTTTCGCCGGTGAAGCGTCTGCGTTCTGTTGATAAGAAGCGAAACCCGGCGCTTTTGAAGACAGTAAAGAGTGAGTAATGGACAAGCTTGTGCATATCTGCCTGAGCTCTTTGTGCGACAGAAAGATAGTCGAGAAAAGCAGTGCACCAAGACATGACTTACAACCTTATATGAACAGAAATCTACCAACTGTACGGTTTCATTTAAACCAGGGGTGTCAAACTCATATTCACAGAGGGCCACATCAGTATAATGACTGTCCTCAAAGGGCCGGATGGAACTTATAAATTATTATAAAAAACTGTAACTGCAACTTATACACATGTAATCAAATGTAATGTAAAACAAATGTAACTATTTTATAATGTCAAACAACTGTGAGACACCTGGCCATCCTGCAGCATCCGTGATCACTGTCCCTGCTCCTGTAATGGCCAGGTGTCCCACACAACTCATTATTCATCACAACTTAATCAAGGGACAGTTGCAGTTGCGTAGAACACCCATATTTGCTTGTTGCTCTAACATTAATCTTTTTACATTTTGTCAGCTTATGAAAACACACATAACTCCATTAATGAAGGATCAAACTAAGTGAATGAAGAAAAAAAAAAAACAGTGGAAACACTGACACGGCTACTGTAGTTGAAAGGCAGTGTGGGAAATGTACTTTTGGTCAACACGCGCTCTTAATTTATTATTTGGTATTTATTTTTAGACACTCACACTTTTAAGCTCTCGCGGGTAAAAAAAAAATGACATGGCGGGTGATTTAAACGATTTAGTCTTGAAACAATGCGGCACATAAACATATTCTGTAAGATTAAGAAATATATGGTCGATTCTGAAAATGATACAATGGAAAATGAAACGGAATATCTGCAACAAAAAAATACCGGGTTCAAATCCCTAGTTCAATGGTGTAACAAAAACAGTGTCAGCTAAAAGCATAAATGTTCATTTATTAGCATTAATAAACACATGTAACCCACAAATGAAACCATATTTCTTATATATGATTTAAAAATTATATAATCTGAATACAGAATAATCCTATTGGTCGAGATCTGACTAGCCAGATGGTTTATTTTCACTCGCCAAATCATCACCAATGCTTCGCCAAATTAGCTCGTGCCTGAAAACCAACAGACATCATGCTCAGTGATTCCAGCGAGTCTCGCTAAATGTTCCCGCTTCATTCTACAAGAGCATAAGCCTCTCCAATGGCCTTTTGATCCTAAGCAAGCGTCGTAATTAACATCCCAATACGTCAGGGATTGACCCTCATATTCTCTCTAATTCCAGTTTAAAATAACCAGGAAGCCATTAAAAGCAACGGCCGAGGTTCCTTCAACAACAACAGATCGTCTGCGATGGAAAGAACCGGACCAGTACAGAAGCTGCTGACGCTCTATATAATCTATATGATGCTCTTCATCATCCAGACGCAGGACTCTATACGGGAATGCTGTGCGTGCCTTCATTACATTAGGACCAATTTCAGTGCATTATTGAATAATACTGCATTAACCTTGGGCCTATTGCTCTACTGTGATTGCTCGACTTTAATATGACTGCTTTGTGAATGAGCATTATAATATACGCCCTTCAAAAGCAATTTCGTAAAGAAAATGCCTATACTTAAATGAAAAATGTGCATTAATTCTATATATATATATATATATATATATATATATATATATATATATATATATATATATATATATAACTTATTATATTTATTATATATATATATTTTATATACGTATGTAATAATATATAAAAAGAAAAAACCTCTTTTAGGAAAATCACTGCAAAATATGACTTTTTTTCATCTATGACTCTTGATTTTATTTATATATTAGGGGAAATATATATATATATATATATGGTATATACGGTATATTCATATTCATATATTATTATTATTTTATTTATTTATTTATTTTAACTATACACGTTTCCTTTGGGAATATCACAGCAAAATAACATAACTATTATATTTGGCAGAACACTCTCTAATTAGCATCTCATTTGCATATGAAATGAATTGTGAACACCCAAGTTCTGGTTTGTCTAATTATTTAACATGATTTACTGATAAGACAAGAGCAGAATTTTTCATAAAAACAACGCGTGTCACATTAAACCAGACGTGAAATGGTCACCAGCGTGTGTCAAGTGTGCAGACTCTGAGAGAGAAATGACACTAGTTATTAAACCTAAATGTAAAATATAATATAAAATAATAATTTGCATTAGTAATAATAATAAACACCTCTAATAGAAATACTTAATATGTATTAGTAGCTTATACTTGTGTCAAAAAGTGTTTAATAATAATTCTAAGATTATGCTTATTCCTCTCTTCCTTCACTCGGAATTCTCTTTTTCCTTTAATCTGCTTCTCTACCTCCGTCTCTCAGTCCCTGGAGTTTAGGTGGCCATCTGTAGGTTGTGTGAGAGACACAGTGTTGGATTACAATTAGGTTACAGTGGTAATTGCAGCTTATTAATACTCATCTTCAATACGTTGCCTGTAAGCAGTGGATGTGCTGAAATATGCATGCGACCCCAAGCCAGATGACGAGGAAATAAATTATACATTATAGATAATTGTTGTTCTTTTGAAAAAAATAAAATAAAAAAAAAACAGATACGTGCTTTCTGAAATCATTCACTAGCCATGAGAGATTTAGAATATATATTACATTTAAAAAAAAGTTACATTTGTAGAAAAAAGTATAAAAATTTGGTGAGTCGCTTATTTTTCTTATGTAAAGTAACAGACAAATGAGGAGTCTCTTATTTAATATATAATAATTATCATTATTTAGATAAGAGCACTGAAATCATGCTTAAAATCACACAGTCAGAACAGTATAAACAGACAGGTATTCAAAAAAATCATTTACACACACACACACACACACACACACACACACACACACACACACACACTAAGCTGCAAAAGTTCTATACCATAAAATCTCAGGACAATATTGCTGAGTTAAGCTTGAATCTCACATCTTCCCCTTTTTAAATTATTTATCATTTAATATAAATCAAGCTGACCGGGAACAATAACCATCAATAATTCATCCAGCGCTTTCCCTCAGTGTCTGGCTTTCGAGAGCTCTTAGACGATTCATATCTGAAGGAAACAATTCCCTAATTCTAAAGTCATTTGAAAGAAAAAAATTGAATTGAAATCCAAATATGGAAAAGTCTGAAGACTATTTTTGTGCTCTTCCTGTCCAAGTTGGAAATCAGGTGGAATATGAACTGTTGTGTCTATAACAAAATCTCCCAACGTCCTACTGTATCAGCCAATGACTGTCAATGTCAGCAGTCTTGACATTGGAGACGAGCTTTGCTTTGGGCTGTGGTATAGAACTAAAAAAGATCCAATCCAACATGGGAATAGACACACACACACACACACACACACACACACCATCTCAAACTCACACTGACCCAGAAGAGCCGCAATAAAACGAAACCCTCATAAAGGATAAATTTAGCCTCGGAACAAATTCAAACGTTTACAAACCTCCACGACCTGAAGATATTGAGACCTACAGGAGAAGCATAAAAGAAAAAAAGATAACGTCTGAGAAACTATTAACAAACACACACACACACACACACACACACACACACACACACACACATGTTCAGTCCTGTTGTTAGGATACACAAACAGGTTTCTATGTTATTGGCACCTGCAAACTCCCCGGAGAGACGGAGCATTAGAATATAAATGAAAGATGAACGTCGGCAAATCTCTGAAGAACACACAATCTGTTCTACCAGGACGCACGAGCCAGTCGGTTCCATCGAGCAGACAGACAGCAGACGATGCTACAGGTATTACACACAATTACAATGTAATTACGCACAAACGACATCAAACTTTTACTGTCATTTCAGGGTTCCTACACTTTCTGAAAGACAAAACTCAAGCACTTTCAAGGTCCATGTACAAGATTTTTTAGCACCATTCTGTTGTGGTAAAATGCACATTTTAAACTATGTATAAACACAATCAAAATTAAACATTACAATGTTTTGAAAGTTTTGTGGCATTGGTGGATAAAAAAGGGACATTATATTTTAGTCGAGCTCACTGACGTGGGCAAAAATGTGTATTGTAACTTTATTTAAAGTGAGAAATCAGACATCTGCCATTCTTCTCCATTTTTAGCAAAGTGTGTTTCAGTTTAACAAAGTGTAACAAAGGCGGGGACACTGCAACAATAAAGGTGTTGATGCTTCACTCTTTCTGCACTTTTAATCAGACCTGGATCATAGTGATCACCACCTGTTTATTACACACTCACTTTATTATCTGTCTCTCTCTCTCTCTGTCTCACTCTCAGAGTCTGTCAATCAAAGTCATGTGAAACTAGACAGAGCGTGAGAACCGTCTAAGTTCTGATCCCGAGGACTTGCACTTATCCAGAGTCCTGTAGAATCTCCAGCATTTTCAAGCACTTCATTTAAAAGTCAAGCATTTCAAGGCCTTGAAAACACATGATTAAAAGTCAAGCAATTCCTTTCATTTGTACAGTTCCCTATAAAATAAAGTTCTTAAATTGCTTCCTGCCAAGAATGCCGTAAAAATAGAGACACGGTGAGACAACGAATGAATGACATAAATAAAACAAAATAAACTATGAATAAAATGCTTATTAATATTTAAATGTTATATATAACTAATAATATAAAATAATTAAATCATTAAAAATACTAAATGAAAAAATAAAAATATACTCGCATAAAGTAAGATAAAAATGTACAAATAAAGAACCGCTTTAGAAAGGATAATAAAGAAAGGATAAGATCTGAAATATGCGAGCATATGGACCGGCGCCGCCTCCTATAGATTCCTTCAGACCTCCAGCCTTACGCACCGTGTCTGGACTGGGAAACGCGGAGGACTGAACCATCACGGCCCATCAGATACAGTAAGAGACAGTCCATTAAAAATGTAACAGTCTGCAATCGCACTTTAACCAGGCAAAACTACAAATGGTGCAACAAAATATCAGCGGGGCTTTTTAGCGTGATTGAAAAAAAACTCTTTTAACCCTTTCATCTGCTGAATAACGTTTTCATCACGGACCCGGAATCATCCATCACGTGCTGTTCAAGACGTTTAGAAGCCTAATGCACACAGTCAAAGAAAAGCCTTGACTCCTGCTGCCCCCCCCTGGCCCCTCCCCCGGCCCCTGGCCCCTCCCCCCCGCGATCCCCCACACCATCAAACACGGAGTTCGGCCGGGATGAAATTCACAGATGAATAATGGATAGACTCTCATCCCTTCTGGATCCGGGGTTCACTGCTCTAAGCTCTGTGTGACACAAACACATTCTACTGACTCCTCCGCCCTACAGCGCTTATTACTGAGAGACGTGTGAGACTGTCTATCCATCCATCTGTCTTTCTACCCATCCGTCCTTCCATTTGTCTCAGTATGTCCATCTAGCCATCTTTTAATCAAGCAATCTCTGTCTGCTTGTCTATCAACCTATCAGTCCATTCCTATCTATCTATCTATCTATCTTTCTATCTATCTATCTATCTATCTATCTATCTATCTATCTATCTATCTACTTATCTATCTATCTATCTATCTATCTATCTATCTATCTATCTATCTATCTACTTATCTATCTATCTATCTATCTATCTATCTATCTATCTTTCTATCTATCTATCTATCTATCTATCTATCTATCTATCTATCTATCTATCTATCTATCTATCTATCTACTTATCTATCTATCTATCTATCTATCTATCTATCTATCTACTTATCTATCTATCTATCTATCTATCTATCTATCTATCTATCTATCTATCTATCTATCTATCTATCTATCTATCTATCTATCTATCTATCTATCTAGTATCCATTTGTCCATCTTTCTGTCTGTCTATCTATGTACCTACTTACCTATCCATCTATCCATCCATCCACCCACCCACCCACCCATCCATCCATCCATCCATC
>MU204235.1:6237615-6250510 GCA_017309775.1 Paedocypris sp. Pulau Singkep | reverse complement strand
ACGAATAACAATATATACCCTTTACTGTGGGGGTGACAGGGACAAATCTTACATCGTCGGATTCGTCTCATCATTTGGGTTTTGGTTCTGGGGTGTTAGTGGGTGTCTGGGGTGAGTGTCGGGAGTGTGGGCGGGGTTCCCACTTTTTGGCCACGAACGAAAAATAATAGTCACTCACCTTGTGAGGCGAGTGCCTAATTAAAAAAAAGCCCTGTCATCCGTGATCGTCCCACTGCCAGATGAGAGAGCATCACTTCCCTGTAGACAGCTGGTGACATCCTGTGTGATGAGAGTGTCACGATGCCATGGAGCTCGGAGGAAGATCTCCTCTTTTCCCCGGACATGTCCTCTTACGTCGTGCCCCGGGCGTCCGGACGGGTTTTATAAATTCAACAAAATGTCCGGTTTTCAAGCTTCTTCAACGGACCACGACACGTTCACCAATCGTGCTTAAAATTATTTGAGAATGAAATTGCGCGTCCCGTTTTACAACAATATTTTTTATATATATATTTAATTTTTTAAAGCAGCATCTAATGCAAATCATCTCACGTGTTTTTTCATGAAGATGTAACCTTTTCAACTTTTGATTGGGTAATACACGATGTCATTGTTAGTTTGATTGGTCTTTGTAACTGTCTGTGAGGAGGGCGGGGCTTAGAGAGAGAGAGAGAGAGAGAGAGAGAGAGAGTGAAAGAGAGAGAAAGAGAGAGAGAGAGATAAAGAGATAAAGAGAAAGATGGAGAGAGAGATAAAGAGAGAAAGAGAAAGATGGAGAGAGAGAGAGAGAGAGAATTCAATATTAATTAATTACGTGAAACGTTATAGTTAATATATTAATAAACAACATAATGCCCATGTAACGAAAACGAGCTAATAAATGTGTGATTTATTCACCATTGAAGCATTTAAGCTCTGAGAAGACTGTCTGAATTAGTCTGAGGTTCTCCTCATTTTTGGAAATCTAAATATGGTCACCCTACAATTTAGATCTGAAAAACTAACAGAACTTCAAAGTTTCGGCGAGCGGAGACACGGGTCGGGCTTTATGAGGAGATATGACCAGCACACGCAGCTCGAGGCTCGTAAACACGTCTCTAAACGCTGTGTCAATACTCCGACCAGAGGACATTAATCTCCAGTGTCTTGGCTACAGTTCAGTCCAGGAAAATAAACAACCTCAGCCGGTAATAAAAGAAAATACCCAAGTGGAAGAAGTGGCAGAGCAGTCGATAAACGCGGCAAAAGAAGACGCTATGAAACGGCGATTCAACAAGTTTGATAGAAAAACACCTAGAAACTCGGCGGGCGATTCATCAGATCAACCTGAGATTTTTAACAGCTTAATAAATAAAAAAAATAAAAAAAGGTTTTTGCACTTATGCGTTGGTAGCGAAAATGTAAAACATCTACTTTAGTGAGTACCGGTTTCTTACTTAGGGTCCAATTAGTCAGTAGAGATGGATATTTAACCCGTGAGATACAAGGATGATAAATGCAGCTAAAAAATTCTAATGATAATCCTAATCATTTATTGTATTATAATTCAAGCATAACCACACACACACACACACACACACACACACACATTCAAATTCACCTGAACAGATTTTTTTTTGACTATTGGAGGAAACCGGACCCCAATATTACTGCTGGTAACGTTTCTAATTTCTTATTATACAGTGCACAATTTATTTAAATTATAGATTTTTACCGTTAAAAATGTAATTTTTTTTTTCAATTTTTTCAATTTATTGTTTGGTTCAAAATCCATAAATAGACAGTCCGTCCAGTAAAAAATTGGAAACAAAATTGACCAAAAAATTTGAATTTTTTGAAGAAAATTTAAATACATGAAAAACATCTGCTAAAACAAAATGCTTGTAGACATTACTAAAGCGTTCATAATTATATAGAAAACCAGCTGCTAAATAATAAACAACACTATTAAAACAGAAAGCAACAAAAACAACAAGTTAAAACCATTGCTACTAAATCTGTGTAATCAATAAAGTTTTATGAGGTTATTTTTGGCAGATGGAGTCTAGTTTCGAATATTCACAGTTTATTTCTATCCTTTCGCCGGTGAAGCGTCTGCGTTCTGTTGATAAGAAGCGAAACCCGGCGCTTTTGAAGACAGTAAAGAGTGAGTAATGGACAAGCTTGTGCATATCTGCCTGAGCTCTTTGTGCGACAGAAAGATAGTCGAGAAAAGCAGTGCACCAAGACATGACTTACAACCTTATATGAACAGAAATCTACCAACTGTACGGTTTCATTTAAACCAGGGGTGTCAAACTCATGTTCACAGAGGGCCACATCAGTATAATGACTGTCCTCAAAGGGCCGGATGGAACTTGTAAATTATTATAAAAAACTGTAACTGCAACTTATACACATGTAATCAAATGTAATGTAAAACAAATTTTTACATTTTGTAACTATTTTATAATGTCAAACAACTGTGAGACACCGGGCCATCCTGCAGCATCCGTGATCACTGTCCCTGCTCCTGTAATGGCCAGGTGTCCCACACAACTCATTATTCATCACAACTTAATCAAGGGACAGTTGCAGTTGCGTAGAACACCCATATTTGCTTGTTGCTCTAACATTAATCTTTTTACATTTTGTCAGCTTATGAAAACACACATAACTCCATTAATGAAGGATCAAACTAAGTGAATGAAGAAAAAAAAAAAACTGTGGAAACACTGACACGGCTACAGTAGTTGAAAGGCAGTGTGGGAAATGTACTTTTGGTCAACGCACGCTCTTAATTTATTTTTTGGTATTTATTTTTAGACACTCACACTTTTAAGCTCTCGCGGGTAAAAAAAAAATGACATGGCGGGTGATTTAAACGATTTAGTCTTGAAACAATGCGGCACATAAACATATTCTGTAAGATTAAGAAATATATGGTCGATTCTGAAAATGATACAATGGAAAATGAAACGGAATATCTGCAACAAAAAAATACCGGGTTCAAATCCCTAGTTCAATGGTGTAACAAAAACAGTGTCAGCTAAAAGCATAAATGTTCATTTATTAGCATTAATAAACACATGTAACCCACAAATGAAACCATATTTCTTATATATGATTTAAAAATTATATAATCTGAATACAGAATAATCCTAATAATTGCTATTTTCAGCGTTTCGCGTCTGCACACAGAGCATGTAATCCTATTGGTCGAGATCTGACTAGCCAGATGGTTTATTTTCACTCGCCAAATCATCACCAATGCTTCGCCAAATTAGCTCGTGCCTGAAAACCAACAGACATCATGTTCAGTGATTCCAGCGAGTCTCGCTAAATGTTCCCGCTTCATTCTACAAGAGCATAACCCTCTCCAATGGCCTTTTGATCCTAAGCAAGCGTCGTAATTAACATCCCAATACATCAGGGATTGACCCTCATATTCTCTCTAATTCCAGTTTAAAATAACCAGGAAGCCATTAAAAGCAACGGCCGAGGTTCCTTCAACAACAACAGATCGTCTGCGATGGAAAGAACCGGACCAGTACAGAAGCTGCTGACGCTCTATATAATCTATATGATGCTCTTCATCGTCCAGACGCAGGACTCTATACGGGACTGCTGTGCGTGCCTTCATTACATTAGGACCAATTTCAGTGCATTATTGAATAATACTGCATTAACCTTGGGCCTATTGCTCTACTGTGATTGCTCGACTTTAATATGACTGCTTTGTGAATGAGCATTATAATATACGCCCTTCAAAAGCAATTTCGTAACGAAAATGCCTATACTTAAATGAAAAATGTGCATTAATTCTATATATATATATATATATATATAACTTATTATATTTATTATATATATATATTTTATATACGTATGTAATAATATATAAAAAGAAAAAACCTCTTTTAGGAAAATCACTGCAAAATATGACTTTTTTTCATCTATGACTCTTGATTTTATTTATATATTAGGGGAAATATATATATATATATATATGGTATATACGGTATATTCATATTCATATATTATTATTATTTTATTTATTTATTTATTTTAACTATACACGTTTCCTTTGGGAATATCACAGCAAAATAACATAACTATTATATTTGGCAGAACACTCTCTAATTAGCATCTCATTTGCATATGAAATGAATTGTGAACACCCAAGTTCTGGTTTGTCTAATTATTTAACATGATTTACTGATGAGACAAGAGCAGAATTTTTCATAAAAACAACGCGTGTCACATTAAACCAGACGTGAAATGGTCACCACGCGTGTGTCAAGTGTGCAGACTCTGAGAGAGAAATGACACTAGTTATTAAACCTAAATGTAAAATATAATATAAAATAATAATTTGCATTAGTAATAATAATAAACACCTCTAATAGAAATACTTAATATGTATTAGTAGCTTATACTTGTGTCAAAAAGTGTTAATAATAATAATTCTAAGATTATGCTTATTCCTCTCTTCCTTCACTCGGAATTCTCTTTTTCCTTTAATCTGCTTCTCTACCTCCGTCTCTCAGTCCCTGGAGTTTAGGTGGCCATCTGTAGGTTGTGTGAGAGACACAGTGTTGGATTACAATTAGGTTACAGTGGTAATTGCAGCTTATTAATACTCATCTTCAATACGTTGCCTGTAAGCAGTGGATGTGCTGAAATATGCATGCGACCCCAAGCCAGATGACGAGGAAATAAATTATACATTATAGATAATTGTTGTTCTTTTGAAAAAAATAAAATAAAAAAAAACAGATACGTGCTTTTTGAAACCATTCACTAGCCATGAGAGATTTAGAATATAAATTACATTTAATAAAAAGTTACATTTGTAGAAAAAAAGTATAAAAATTTGGTGAGTTGCTTATTTTTCTTATGTAAAGTAACAAACAAATGAGGAGTCTCTTATTTAATATATAATAATTATCATTATTTTGATAAGAGCACTGAAATCATGCTTAAAATCACACAGTCAGATCAGTATAAACAGACAGGTATTCAAAAAAATCATTTACACACACACACACACACACACACACACACACACACACACACTAAGCTGCAAGAGTTCTATAGCATAAAATCTCAGGACAATATTGCTGAGTTAAGCTTGAATCTCACATCTTTCCCTTTTTAAATTATTTATCATTTAAAATAAATCAAGCTGACCGGGAACAATAACCATCAATAATTCATCCAGCGCTTTCCCTCAGTGTCTGGCTTTCGAGAGCTCTTAGACGATTCATATCTGAAGGAAACAATTCCCTAATTCTAAAGTCATTTGAAAGAAAAAATTTGAATTGAAATCCAAATATGGAAAAGTCTGAAGACTATTTTTGTGCTCTTCCTGTCCAAGTTGGAAATCAAGTGGAATATGAACTGTTGTGTCTATAACAAAATCTCCCAACGTCCTACTGTATCAGCCAATGACTGTCAATGTCAGCAGTCTTGACATTGGAGACGAGCTTTGCTTTGGGCTGTGGTATAGAACTAAAAAAGATCCAATCCAACATGGGAATAGACACACACACACACACACACCATCTCAAACTCACACTGACCCAGAAGAGCCGCAATAAAACGAAACCCTCATAAAGGATAAATTTAGCCTCGGAACAAATTCAAACGTTTACAAACCTCCACGACCTGAAGATATTGAGTCCTACAGGAGAAGCATAAAATAAAAAAAGATAACGTCTGAGAAACTATTAACAAGCACACACACACACACATGTTCAGTCCTGTTGTTAGGATACACAAACAGGTTTCTATGTTATTGGCACCTGCAAACTCCCCGGAGAGAAGGAGCATTAGAATATAAATGAAAGATGAACGTCGGCAAATCTCTGAAGAACACACAATCTGTTCTACCAGGACGCACGAGCCAGTCGGTTCCATCGAGCAGACAGACAGCAGACGATGCTACAGGTATTACACACAAATCCAATGTAATTACGCACAAACGACATCAAACTTTTACTGTCATTTCAGGGTTCCTACACTTTCTGAAAGACAAAACTCAAGCACTTTCAAGGTCCATGTACAAGATTTTTTAGCACCATTCTGTTGTGGTAAAATGCACATTTTAAACTATGTATAAACACAATCAAAATTAAACATTACAATGTTTTGAAAGTTTTGTGGCATTGGTGGATAAAAAAGGGACATTATATTTTAGTCGAGCTCACTGACGTGGGCAAAAATGTGTATTGTAACTTTATTTAAAGTGAGAAATCAGACATCTGCCATTCTTCTCCATTTTTAGCAAAGTGTGTTTCAGTTTAACAAAGTGTAACAAAGGCGGGAACACTGCAACAATAAAGGTGTTTCTGCTTCACTCTTTCTGCACTTTTAATCAGACCTGGATCATAGTGATCACCACCTGTTTATTACACACTCACTTTATTATCTCTCTCTCTCTCTGTCTCACTCTCAGAGTCTGTCAATCAAAGTCATGTGAAACTAGACACAGAGCGTGAGAACCGTCTAAGTTCTGATCCCGAGGACTTGCACTTATCCAGAGTCCTGTAGAATCTCCAGCATTTTCAAGCACTTCATTTAAAAGTCAAGCATTTCAAGGCCTTGAAAACACATGATTAAAAGTCAAGCAATTCCTTTCATTTGTACAGTTCCCTATAAAATAAAGTTCTTAAATTGCTTCCTACCAAGAATGCCGTAAAAATAGAGACACGGTGAGACAACGAATGAATGACATAAATAAAACAAAATAAACTATGAATAAAATGCTTATTAATATTTAAATGTTATATATAACTAATAATATAAAATAATTAAATAATTAAAAATACTAAATGAAAAAATAAAAATATACTCGCATAAAGAAAGATAAAAATGTACAAATAAAGAACCGCTTTAGAAAGGATAATAAAGGATAAGATCTGAAATATGCGAGCATATGGACCGGCGCCGCCTCCTATAGATTCCTTCAGACCTCCAGCCTTACGCTCCGTGTCTGGACTGGGAAACGCGGAGGACTGAACCATCACGGCCCATCAGATACAGTAAGAGACAGTCCATTAAAAATGTAACAGTCTGCGATCGCATTTTAACCAGGCAAAACTACAAATGGTGCAACAAAATATCAGCGGGGCTTTTTAGCGTGATTGAAAAAAAACTCTTTTAACCCTTTCATCTGCTGAATAACGTTTTCATCACGGACCCGGAATCATCCATCACGTGCTGTTCAAGACGTTTAGAAGCCTAATGCACACAGTCAAAGAGAAGCCTTGACTCCTGCTGCCCCCCCCTGGCCCCTCCCCCGGCCCCTGGCCCCTCCCCCCCGCGATCCCCCACACCATCAAACACGGAGTTCGGCCGGGATGAAATTCACAGATGAATAATGGATAGACTCTCATCCCTTCTGGATTCGGGGTTCACTGCTCTAAGCTCTGTGTGACACAAACACATTCTACTGACTCCTCCGCTCTACAGCGCTTATTACTGAGAGACGTGTGAGACTGTCTATCCATCCATCTGTCTTTCTACCCATCCGTCCTTCCATTTGTCTCAGTATGTCCATCTAGCCATCTTTTAATCAAGCAATCTCTGTCTGCTTGTCTATCAACCTATCAGTCCATTCCTATCTATCTATCTATCTATCTATCTATCTATCTATCTATCTATCTATCTATCTATCTATCTATCTATCTATCTATCTATCTATCTATCTACTTATCTATCTATCTATCTATCTATCTATCTGTCTGTCTATCTATGTACCTACTTACCTATCCATCTATCCATCCACCCACCCACCCACCCATCCATCCATCCATCCATCCATCTATCTATCTATCTATCTATCCATCTATCTATTCATCTATCTATCTATCCATCCATCCATCCATCCAGTATCTACGTAATTAACCAGTATCTATCCATCCATCCATCCATCTATATCTATCTTTCCATCTATCCATCTAGTATCTATATATCTATCTATCTATCATCCATCTATCTATCTATCTATCCATCTATTCATCTAGTATCTACGTATTTATCCAGTATCTATCCATCCATCCATCCATCCATCTAGTATCTATCTATCTATCTATCTATCTATCTAGTATCCATTTGTCCATCTTTCTGACACTCTGTCCATCCATCCATCCATCCATTCATCCAAAAACGACGACACAGCATAAAACAATGAACACCAGTGAGGCACCTTGTTCTGCGATTTATGCACATAAATAATTGCACATTGCACAGCGAGTATTTAAACCGCCAAGTCATCCTATATTCACATCATGTATAAATATGCAATATTTAGCAAGAGGAGCCCAGTTTGCATCATTTACAGCACTAATTGGGTTTAGAATTGTGGACGTGGTATCATGGCGAGTCGACTTTTTTTGGAAAACACACATGTATGGACTATTAAAGGTTCAATTATTATTATTAAATATTATTAATCTTATTATTATAGCTGCACGTGTGAAGAAGCGCATCAGTAACTGTGGGTTTTGTGGCCTTGAGGTCTTGAGGTCTTCGGCGGCACAACTGGGACTCGACTCCAAACTCCAGGATCGGAATCTGTGCTAATGATGCCGCACCGCCACACGTGTTCGGAATTACAAAACAACAATCACAAGGCCTGAAAATAGCCTGACACATGTCTGTCAAACAAAGGAAGTAGAACACTACATCTAAAAGAAATCAAATTATATATATATATATATATATATATATATATATATATATATATATATATATATTCTGTGATTTTTACTTGTATCGGAAATGTTCTTTTGAGACAAAGTTGTAATATTAGTGGAAAATCTGTAGTTTTGTAGTTCTGAACTGTCACAAGTGAAATTTTAAAATTTTAAAATTTGACAAAACAATATATTGCTTTATAGTTTATAATTTGAGACCATCTATATTGAAACAAATGTAGAGGTCGCATTAACAAAAAAAATGAGGAGTAGCCAATTATTGATTTTTCATTTCCATTTTAAATATTGAAATATATATATATATTTTTAAACATTTTTCATAGCGTGGCCTACGAAAATCATTAAAATCAAGACTAGTCGATATTTATACTATATATCTTCTGTATATATCTCTGTATACACTGTATACCATTTAGACGCCCATCTCCAATAAACGCCTGGCGAGTGAGAATATGACAGAATATTATACATTTTATTTATATATTATATCATATTATATTACATTATATTTTATATACATATATATATAATATTTTTACACTGTATATACTGTAAATATATACAATATATAAAATATACTATATACACATACTGTATATAAATGTTCATTGAAATAAAATGAAATATAAAATTCCGATTTTTGTATCTGTTACAAAATTAGACGCAGGTCTCTATTAAACATCTGAATTTTTTAAATAAACGCCCCGACAACTACTGGAAGATATACGGTAATGAAAAGTGGGCTTAAAATAATGACAGCAGTTCTTCACATTGAATTATCCAAAATGTCTTGTTATAAATAAATCAGGATAATATCAACTGATTAAACAGGCAACTCTTATCGCAACGCTCAACAGGTCAAGAGAAAGTGCTTTTTGAGAAGGAAAAGCATAATGGAGTAAATCTCAGTCTGAGTGTGTGTGTGTGTGTGTGTGTGTGTGTGTGAGGCTCTTTGATCAAACACTAATGACACGGGCTGTTCTCTCAGCAGGCCACACGCTGCTTCACACGGCTGAAACTGAGCTGAGCTCATGTCAAAAACACACGCACACACGTAGGGCTGAGCGATTATCCCAAACATCTCAACGTAATTAGATATAATATATAATATAATTGAACATTTGAACACGATTACGATTAATGAACAATTATTTTACGTCATATTTCATTCGTATTATTTTTATTATTGTTATTTTATTTCACTCTACTCATATTTTTTGCCCTGAAAGTTCATACTATGGTAGATAAATATGCCCACATTAAAAGTGAGAGATAAAATAATTGAAGGGAACACGCATCATACTCATTTGTGATTATTTATTGAACAATCACTGAAATTAAAGCAAAGTACCTAAATCAAACAATCACTTTGTTTGCCGAAAAAAAGTAAAAATAAGTAAAGTGCACATTTGGTAACAGAATAAATTATTTTTTATATTTTATTATACACGTAAATGAAAAACGAGCAGTTCTCCTCTAAATAAAATTATTGTTCATTATAATAAGATATAGTTTATAATAAGATTTATTCTGTGCATCTCTTGCATCTTCTGTAAACAAATACTTTAATCTGCAATGCGTCTCCTCACTGTATCGCCATCACCTCACTTTCCTATCAATGTAAACAACAGATTGACGTAATGAAAAACTCATTATTTTAAATACATGATCTTGTCACGTCACTAATGTATAAAAATGCGTGTAAATGTAAATGTACCAGCTCAAGCCATCGCAAACAAACATGGTGGAAAAACATACACACAAACCAAAGGCTGGAAGAAAACGCTAAACGCTTTTCTCTAAATGTAAAGTTCAATAAAACTTAGTGGTTACTAAGTATTTAAGTTCTACAGAAAGCAGTAGACATTAGTAGTAAAATCGAGAAGTAATCAAGTCTAACTTTAAAAAGGTGTCACATTTTGAAACAAAAAACAAATCGATTTTTTAGTTAAAGATCACTTTATATTCGTCTTTTGGTATAACTGTTTTTTTTTGTAATTTTATTTTGAATGCATGTTTAAATACAAATAAATATTATTATATGTTAAATACTAAATTAAAGCCTCGGAGCCTTGGTAAAACGATCAAACACTGACTGGTCCGTGATGACAAAAAGGCTGGAGACCACTGCGTTAATGCATTAACTTTTATGTGCATTGATATTGATAAAACAGAAGAAATAGTTTGTGTCGGTCACGTCTGTCACTGCTGAATCTGAACTGAACACATCTCAGGTTGATTAAAGTTTAGTATGAACTTTGCGTCAAAATCTCGTACGACAAAAACATTTGTGTCGTCAAAAAAAACAAAAGAATCAGTGTTTTAACTCCGCCTCCGTTTGGGTCCGGCATTTATCCAGATTCCACTGCATATCTAAATTTTCAAGCAATTTCAAGCACTGCATTTAAAAGTCAAGCATTTTAAGGCCTTGAAAAAACATTATTGAAATCCAAGTTTTGTCACAAATGTCAAGCGCCCGTAGGAACCCTGAATACGAGAATATCTTCTTTTTTGACCTTCTTTCCAACCAAACAATAAATTCCGCCCAACTAGAAAGACCCCGGACCATCAATCCTCCAGGACCACCGCTCCCATATTGGATTATCTGGAGAAGAAAGCCAAACAGGAGCTTGACGTATAGTCCAGACGATGCGCACAATTGCTTTGCTGCAGGTATTGATTTGGCATCATTAAGCGTTGAAAGGCTAGAGAATACAATGGAGACGTGTGCTGCCCACGAATAAGCCAGAAAAAAAAAATGTAAAGTCGCTTTGTCAATAAATTTCGTTTTTGGTACAAAATTGGAGTGCAGGAACGTCGCACTACAAATACAAAGGCAGGAATTTAAGCGACTTTTAACCGTAAAAGAAAAAAAAGGACTGATTAAATATTTATTTCTCATAGCAAAATCATTGTGTAGCAACAACAGAAGCAAATATAGCAAATAATAAGCAAATCTTTTTCTTTTTCTTTTAAAAAAAATAAAAAACCGTAAAGTCACTTTTTCGTTTTTGGTACAAAATGGGAACATAACAGGAGGAATTTAAGCGACTTTAAAAACAGGACTGATTAAATATGTATTTCTCAGACCAAAATCATTTTACAGCAATAGCATACAGCAAATAATTAGCAAATAACATGTTTATATCACATATTGAGATAAAAATGTGCTTCAATGCCCTGAACTTTTCATAGTTGTTAATAATAATAGTTATATTGACATATAATATTGTCTAAATTATTCTGACCTATTAATTTAAAATTGAAAGAAAAACAAATTGAGAAAATACACACACATTAAAAAAAAAACCTCCGTGTTGATCAATCAAAAAAATCTTCACACGATCAATAAATCCCATCATCAGCATAAGAACATTACTAAAGCCGCTATATAACGTATGCGCCACTGAAGATGAACCTTCTCAGTTGCTCAGCTTCAAACCCGCTCCAGATGTGCTCGAGCGCTAAATATGAATCAGCTTCTGCTCCAGCTGTTCCAATCCACTCGCTCAGTCAGATGTTGCTCGCAAATTCACTCAAGAAGCACCGCGGCCTTTTCTGTCAAACTGGTCGGCGGAGAGAAACAGTTTTCATGTCTTTTTAGGTTGCCCTTACAATAGCATTTCTCCTGAAGGTGTCTGATGAAAGGAAGCATCTGGAAAACATCGACTTGTCTTTATTTACAACAAAGGAACGGCAGCGTGAGATGAAAAATCGCCTCCTGGTCCATGAAAAAAACGCAGAAGCACCAAAAGCGGCTTTGTTTATTTGTTAATTTTATTATGATTGGATTTGTGGATTATGTGATTATGTTTTAATGTAAAGCACTTTGGTCAGTCTACTGTTTTTAAAAGTGCTTCTATAAATAAAGTTGACTTGACTTGACTTGACTTTAACTTAATATTCAACTTAAGCGTTTTAATTTACATTTCACAAACTACAAGCTAGTTTTATTATTGTAATATATTTGTGGCTTTGACTCGGTTAGAGGGCAAATCAAACCCACCAAACCCACACGCAGGTTTCACTGCAATCTTTCATCTTCTTTTTCTAAAGTCATTTATAAAAAATTCACGTCCTTCTGTCCCGGTAGAGACCTCAATCGCTAATTTCCACAACAGAATATGTTAGCTAGCATACTAAGCCCATCCGCCGCGCTGACAGCGAACAGAGATTCTGACACTTTGAACTGC